>CM047518.1:0-180000 GCA_026122265.1 Ammodytes dubius
AAGTATCTCGCTGCCACAATCCGAAACTATAGGTCTCCCTGGGGGGATGACATTAGGAAGACTCCACTTCTCTCTAGCTTTGTGAATTTTTGGTAGCATATAAAACGATAGTTACGTATGTAACTACGGTTCTATGAGTTCCGGATGACCGCCAGAGGCGGTGCTTTCAGCACTGGATGTTCCATCGCGCGCATGCGCAGGTCGAGATCTTATACCAAAATAGTCACCCGTGACACCTGGGTGACCCGAGAATATGTAAATATTCCGGAAGTCACTCTAGGATCTGTTCCAACTGGATCTTCTCGTGGTATCTGAGAAGTCTGAGTGACAGAGAACTCTGGCGGTCATCCGGAACTCATAGAACCGTAGTTACATACGTAACTATCGTTCTATTTCGTTCCTACTGACCGCCAGAGGCGGTGCTTTCAGCACTGGATGACTTATACCAGAAAGGTCACGAAGAGTACTCATCAATTAGGGGCTTACAGCCGTCAACAAGACAGCCGCCATCCCACAGGATGAGGAGCAGAAACATTTACTCTGTAGAGCCGCGCAAACGTACATGATGAAAACCATGTAGCCGAGGCGCAAATGTCCTGACGTTGAACCCGCTTCAAGGCAGCCCAAGATGTAGCCATACTCCTGGTAGAGTGGCACTCAACGGCCAAGGCATGGGGAGCCCCTGTGCTCTATATGCATTCAAGACCACATCCACAAGTCAGTGGATGTGGTCAGTGTCTCTGTTTGGACAGGGCAGCCCCCTTCCTGCAGCTCCCATAGCAGACAAAGAGGTTATTTGTCTTACGCAAGCTGGTTATTGCCACAACATATGCCCCAAGCGCCCGCACCGGGCACAGTGGGTCTGACATTCTTCCTGCACCCCCTGGTGA
This sequence comes from Ammodytes dubius, assembly GCA_026122265.1. Classification (NCBI taxonomy): domain Eukaryota; kingdom Metazoa; phylum Chordata; class Actinopteri; order Uranoscopiformes; family Ammodytidae; genus Ammodytes; species Ammodytes dubius. Next base: position 891 of record CM047518.1, read on the forward strand.
GCCCAGGGGATTAAAAGCAGCCAACTCGATCGATTGGTCTACATGGAGGAAGACAATCGTTTGGATAGGAAGGATGGATTTGGCGAGAGCACCACTCCTGACCCTTCTACATGCCAGCGCAAACGCGCCTGGCTCACTGACAAGGCATGGAGTTCACCGACCGTTTGCAGTCGCAATGGCAAGGGCGAATGCCGTCTTCATAGACAGCCGCGTCAGGTCTGCCTGACTCGGCGGCTCAAATGGGGGTAGACCTAAGGCCCTCAGGACTACTTGCAAGTCCCATGATGGTGCCCTCAGGGGTCGTGGTGGCTGGATGAAGCCTCTGGCCTCCCTTCAGTAACTGCCTGACTAGGTAGTGGGACCCTACCGTCTGGTTATCCACCCTTGCATGTGCGGCCGATATCGCAGCCACATAAACGCGCAGGGTGGAAACAACTCTCCTGTTGCCCACACAGACTGCAGAAAGTGTAGTATCAATCTCAATGAGCAAGTCCCTTGGACTTCGCCATGTGTCATGCACTACTGTGCAAACAACTTCCACCTGTCTGTATAGAGCGGAGAGTGCCCCTGAACTTAAAACAGGTCTGGACCTCTGACTGTTCGCAATACGTCAACAGTGGGTCCTGGCTATCAGGAGCCACACGCCCAGCTGCAGGCGCCCCGAGTTCGGGTGCCCTACATGTCGTATGCCCACCTGAGACAGAAGTTTCTGTCTCTCTGGAAGGCACCAAGGGACTCCTTTGAGGAGTTTTAGTAACGCTGGGAACCATGGCCTTCCTGGCCCATGTGGAGCCACCAAACGTAGGCTGTAACTGCAATGCTGGACCCCGTCCAGTGTTACCAGTAAAAAGAGAATTAGAGGAAATACATAAAGCAGGCTGACTGGCCAAGCATTAGCCAGAGCCTCCTGCCTTAGGGGACTGGTCCTCTCCATCTAGGAGAACCCAGGGGGACAGTGGGTCATCTCTTCGGAAGCAAAGAGATACGCCACTGCCCTGCCATACTTGTCCCAATCATGCCCACCACCTCCGGATGGAGTCTCCACTCCCCGGGGGTGGCCCTTTTCTATCGCTGTGTTCCGGACACCTGGAACTTGGACAGCTTAGATAATGATAATTAGATAATGCTGAGGTCAGCATACTTATCAATCGAAGGAAGAGGCTGTACTCCAGCAGCCTCCATTGCATGAAGTGCTGTCGTAGCTGCTGAACGTTAGCTACGCGCTACGGAGAAAGGCAGGCTCGCATGGCCGCCGACTCGAGCACCAGCTGAGCTGTAATGGTGGCAGGGATGCTGCCACACACTGTTTAATACGCAGAGCCAGGGACCCCAGCGGAAGAACCCTGACTGGTGCCCACCTGGTGGTTGAAGCCTGAGTGCTAAGAACCCTGCAAGGAGTTCCAGCCTAACGTGCTCCAGTCTCTGCTGGGCATCCCACTGGCCTACGACCGTCCTGCCCTAATAGACTGCGTCCCAGTCTGACAAGGAGGCGTCTGTCTCTACAACCTCACACCGGGAGATTCCTCCCTAAGGGCGACCCTGCAATCAGGGATGCCCTCTCTCTCCAGGGTCTGAGGGCCCGAAGGCACTGCCCAGACACCCTGACCATCTTGCGTCTCTGCCACTTGGGGTCCAAGTGGAGACCATTCGCCCAGATCTGAAGAGAACTCACTTTGAGGAGGCCTAGTCGGACTCTCCTGGATGCAGAGGTCAGCATACATACCGCCCTATCAGTCAAAGGAAGAGGCTGTATTCCAGCAGCCTCCCCTGCATGAAGTGCTGTAGTAGCTGCCGAATGGTAGCTACGCGCTCTGGAGAAAGGCAGGCTCGTATGGCCGCCGAGTCGAGCACCAGCCCCAAATAAATCACAACCCAACACATGGTGTAAGGTTGCCCTTTGTAAGATTGATCGTAAGGCCAAGCCTGTTCCCGGCTGGCTAAGGAGCGTGGCTGTGTCCCTGACCGCCTGCTCCTGAGTTGGGCGGAATGATCAACCAGTAGTCTAGGTATGGCAGTACACCATACCGCTGAGCTGTAATGGCGACAGGGATGCTGCCACACACTGTTTAATATACGCAGAGCCAGGGACGGCCCAACGGAAGAACCCTGAAATGCACCTTGCCCAGAAATGCAAAGGGGAGGACCACCTGTGGCATTGGGCAGTAGGGACCTGAAAGTAGCACCCTTCAGGGCTATTGACACAACCCAGTCCGCCTGAGCGATAGACTGGAGGCCACCTGCAACACGCAGCATGTGGAAAGGAAGAACCGTGAGGCACCGATTCCGCCCTCTTAGTCCAGAATGGGACGAACCCGCCCCACTTCCTTGGTACCTGAAATTAGGCTGAGTAGAACCTACCGAGCATCGAGTAGCACCCCCAGGGACTCTGGGGGAGGGTGGAGGCTGGACGCCGACTTCCTGGCGCCTGAAAAGCCGACCGTAGCGCTGTGTTACGGCGCTGTTCAGAATGTGCTGAGAAGCACTGGCCCCTTGATTGCCCACCTGGACATTGTTGAAGATATTGGCACGGGGTACCACAGAGGTTCCCGGCCTGGAATCAGGCAGAGGCGCACGTCGCAGCGTGCCACTACTGTCTAGCCTGGTCAACCTGAACACTTCGCACCGGGGCCTGAAGCGTGCGGCCTGGGATCACTGGAAGAGAACGGAGGGTCTGTCGACACACCTCCGACTGGGACGCACAGTTGGCATCAACCTGCCTAGCTCCCTAAGACATAATGCAAAGTCTGCAGTGAAGCATCACTGAGGGTCCGTGCTGAGTGACCAGCACCTGACCCCTGTATGGTTTGCGACCGAGCCAGGACTGTGTGAGAAAGCAAATCCCCAAGACGTCCCACACGGGCAGCAATGTCGTAACTCCTAGTAAGGAGGTCGTATGTAATCTGGCACTGGGGCCGAGGGCAGCGCACATCGGTTCTCAGAGCCTCGTCTGGGGAGACAACCAGGGATGCTATAGCAGGCTCAATCGGAGCTAACCAGTCCAAGCCCTAACTATCAGCATTGTGCATGGCTGCCGGAGCTCTGCTGTCACTAGTGCGATGAAAGAGCCCTTAAATCTGGAAAGCCTCTACGGAGCTCTGCTTCCGAAGTGAGGCTCAGAGGGAGGCCCAGAGAAAACGGAGTATTGAGGGCCCGCCGAAAAAAGGCATTCACAGGTGCAGATGAAACCAGAGCTTCATCTAGCCCAATACTTGGCAAGTCACAGACGGACACTGACCCTCTAGCCGAGCTGCCCACCTGTATAACATTACAGGACGCAGCTGTGGACAGCATGTCATCCCCTGAGTAGGAAGGATGCACAGCCGCAAGGCTACTCACTGCAGCTGGTACCCTGAGCTGGTTGGAGGCAAGTAGGAGAGTTTCTACCTAGCAAGCCTCAGTGCCTGAGGCATGAAACTACGGTTCATGCATGGTTTATCTGACAGTGCTTCCCTCAGGTGCTCACCCCGAGACCTGCAGGGCACTTGTCATGGCCATTCTCCACCGTAGGGAGGCCATGAAGGCATCACAATTATGGCTGTTTAGTATGTCAGCAATTTAGCAGGCTAGGCTAAATGAATTAGTAGCCTGCTCAACCGAGCTTCAGGCGCAAGCACCAGAGCAACGGAGCGACACCCCTAAAAGTAACAGTGACGGCGACTTTAGGAGGCCTAAGCTGCTCATTGTCGAGCCAATTAAAATATGCATCTGTTAAAGGTATGCAACCGGGCTTCAGGCGAGAGCAACCGAGCCACGGTGCGACACCGCTAGAATAAAACAGTGGCGGTGTAAAACTATGCTGCCCACTGGCGAGCATAATTACAGTAGGCTTTAGGCAATCGAGCTTTAGGCGAGAGCCCCCGAGCAACCATGCGACCTGTTGTGTAAAACTATGCTGCCCACTGGCGAGCATAATTACAGTAGGCTTTAGGCCAGGGGTGGCCAACCAGTCAGAGACAAAGAGCCACATTTTTTACTGTGTTACTGCAAAGAGCCACATCGTACACACGGGTACACACAGTGGCGAGGAGGGCCACAGAGTTAGAGTGGGGTGGCCATCGCACCCCTGAATGAATAGCATGTGATATGCTGTCCAACCAATTCAAAGATGATTTATAATCCCAAATGCCCAAATCATGTTAGTATCCATTGTAATGTTTGTCAGAAAACTAAACCCCTGAAGGGGGGTCTGGGGCATCCCCCCCAGAAGATTTTTTTGTGTTTTTAACATGTAATCTAAGCATTCTGGTGCATTCTCGCGAAGATAATAAAGGAAAAAGTCAATATTTATTTCAGCTCAGATGAATAGTAAAATTAGCAAGACAATATAACTTGCTAGCAGCCAGATGCCTAACAACTGGACAGAGGGACGGATGACCACTAGCTTTTGACCAAATATCTTGCCTAAAAAATAAACCTTTATTTATAAAAGTCTGCCCTTGCTAAGAACATGTTACACTCGCTAACTACAAACTTTATTTTTTTTATTCAGATTTCAAAAATCTGCTGGGACACATGCCTATACACATGCATGGGTGGCACGCATGTCACAAGCACACTTATGCTGTTTTCAAGACCTTTGCTGACCAGAGACCAGTTCTAGTGGCCACAGTCCTACCATTAATTTAGTAATTGAAAATTGCAAACTGATCTCATATCAGTGGATTGGAGTGTTTGTGTGATGAACTTGGCAACTACCTATCAAAAAAAGTTAAGAAAGAAAAAAAAAATACATATCATCTCTGAACTAGGATACATATCAGGAAAAAAATGTAATTAAAAAAATAAAATGAAAATAAAAAATAACATTTGAACTGGGGGGGGGGCACTGGGGTGGCCAGTAAGATTTCAGGGGGGGGGGGGCGTTTTTATTTTCGCGGGGAGCTTACACATGCATGCACAAGCATTATTTATTAAAAAAAAAAAAAAAAAAAAAAACAGGGGGCCCCACACTAGGACTTGAAACGGGCCCCCAGATCGTTAAGGCCGCCCCTGTGATAATGACAGGACTGGACTAAAGACGACAGGGCAGTCATTTTCAACAATGAACATTGTGTGCACTTCCTCACACACAAACTCTCAGTTCAACCAAGTCCACAAACAAAAATATAACAATTTAAAATAGCGTTTTTCTCTTACTATGCATGCTGCTTTGTGGGACTTACTTTTAGCATGGAGAGAGAGCTGAAGTGGCGCTGAAGATTTGAAGCCTTGAAATGCGCAAATGACACCTGGCATATAAGGCAGAATGGCATGGCATAACGTTCAACAAAAAATATGAACTCTCCCACTCTGTTTCGGAGCGAACTTGACACAAATAGTTTACTCACGGAAAACCTCCCTCCAAGCTGAGCGGGCAGTTTTATGTTGCGTCCGCACCAAACGTTTGCGAACGTTATGTTGCGTCCTCAATTAAACATTTGCGAACAGGCATACACATAGGGCCTACACATTAATAAAATAAAAAATGAAATAATAGACATGTAAAACGAACGTAAGAGCCGCATGAAACGTTTGCGAACATGCACACACATAGGCCCACACAAAAAAAAAAGTATAAAAAAAAAAAAAAAAAAAAATTATAATCACATAATTTGATATGAACTGAAGAGCCGCACGAAGCTGGGCAAAGAGCCGCATGCGGCTCGCGAGCCGCGGGTTGGCCACCCCTGCTTTAGGCAATCGAGCTTTAGGCGAGAGCACCCAAGCAACAATGCAACCTGTTGAGACAATTAAAATATGCATCCGATTAAGGTATGCAACCGGGCTTCAGGCGAGAGCAACCAAGCCACGGTGCGACACCGCTAGAATAATACAGCGGCGGTGTAAAACTATGCCGCCCCCTGGCGGGCAAATACAGTAGTCTGTGCTGACACGACAACGGTGTGACAGCCAAAATAACACAGTGAAGGTGACCCTTGGAAACCCAAGACGCTCACTGGCTAGTAGCAACTAACGTATGCAACCGGGCTTCAGGCGAGAACAACCGAGCCACGGTGCGACACCGCTAGAATAATACAGTGGCGGTGTAAACAGGCCCCCAGGATGCTGCCTTCTCCGAGCAGCCAGCATGGACTAGTGGCCAACCCATTAGTACTGCATGCTGTGAATGGGAGCTCATTTTCCTGAAAACCCTTATGGCAGATTTTCCCGTCCACACCAATACAAGCGGCGAACAAGATTGTGTCGCCGCAAAAATCCTCTGGATATCATCAAGCGTTTTATTAGCCCAACGGCTTTTAACGGCTTTCAGTTTGTTTTCGAGGGAGGAGGAGCATGGTGCCAGGGCTCTCATGAAAGCAATATGGCAGCTTCCCTGTTGCTTCTCTGCGCCAATGAGAAGCTTTCATAGGAATGAATGGGCGCCATTTTTCAATACGGTGTCCATTTCTTTATATGTCCATGGGTGTAAAACTATGCTGCCCACTGGCGAGCATAATTACAGTAGGCTAGGCAATCGAGCTTTAGGCGAGAGCACCCAAGCAACAATGCAACCTGTTGAGACAATTAAATATGCATCCGATTAAGGTATGCAACCGGGCTTCAGGCGAGAGCACCCGAGCCATGGTGCGACACCGCTAGAATAAAACAGTGGCGGTGTAAAACTATGCCGCCCACTGGCGAGCATAATTACAGTAGGCTAGGCGATCGAGCTTTAGGCGAGAGCACCCAAGCAACAATGCAACCCCCTAAATAATAATAATAATTGGATTTATATAGCGCTTTTCAAGGTACTCAAAGCGCTTTACAGGGTTCCAGCTCTGTTCAATTCGTTCACACACAGTCATACTGGTGGTGGTAAACTACGATAGTAGCCACAGCTGCCCTGGGGCAGACTGACAGAAGCGAACAAATAACACAGTTCAATTGAATTCAGCTTATTTAAGAAGGGACAGTGTCAAATTAATAAAACACATGATCATACATGGGTTAAAAAGATAGAATTAGCCAAATGCTATCCTCTATCTGTAGTAGTCCCCTGGCAGTGTCAGCGGCTCTAGGTAACCCCAGCCGCCCACTGGAGAGCAAATCAACGAAGGCTAGGCAATCGAGCCTCAGGCGAGCACACCCAGGCAACAATGCGCCTTAAATAACTCAGTGACAGCAACACTTGGGTCCCAAGACGTTCACTGGCGCAACTAAAGTAGCCTATGCAACCAGGCTAAGGCGCGAGCTACCGTGCAACGGTGCGACACGGCTATAATAATACAGCGGTGTGAAACTAAGCTGCCAACTGGCGACACACTACAGCAGCCTACACACGTGCAACAGTGTGACACGGCTAAAATAACACGGTGAAGGCGATTTAGGAAACTAATTAGCCCACCGGCGAGCAATACAGCAGCATACAGTGTATACAACAGCATACTAGTGTGTGGCACGGCTCACCCACTGGTAAGCAAATAAAGTAAGCTATGCAACGCAAGGCTTAGGTGAGAGCACACGACTGGTGCGAACAGCTCAAATACAATAGTGAAGCAAAGTAAGTAGCCTCTCGCTCTAGGCGATGCTACAAAATACTGTGGCGGCGGCTTGGACTCTCCCCAAGCCGCTCGCTGTCGATTAAATCGAAGTAAACAACCGGTCGGGGCGATCTCTCTACGTAGCACCCGAGCACAGTCAACAATGCTAGAAAAACAATACATTCGAGCATACCGGGCTTGGCGAAACACACAAGCACCGGTGAGAACCCCCGGGGGGAATAACACGGCGACTGTGAAACCAGACGCCGCTTGACAAGCTCAATTAAAGCAAGGTGGAAAGGTGATATTAGCTTCCGCGATAGCCGCCGGCTACGCGTAGCCCTCACACTTTACTCACCCCCTGACCCCGGCCTCAGCCGAAGTCGAACGAATTGCAAGCGCAGCCTTTGGAGGACGAAGTCAAATCGAAGCCCCAACCCTTAGGTTACAAAGCTACTTGCGACAAGCTAATGGTATATACACAACAATATGTGTGACCTGCTAGCACGAGAAGATAGAAGGAACAGATCCTAGAGTGACTTCCGGAATATATACATATTCTCGGGTCACCCAGGTGTCACGGGTGACTATTTTGGTATAAGATCTCGACCTGCGCATGCGCGCGATGGAACATCCAGTGCTGAAAGCACCGCCTCTGGCGGTCAGTAGGAACGAAATAGAACAACCTCGGTCTGGGCTCAGTCTTCCCAATTAAGTAGGACCTCTGCTTAGCATTAATGAATTTCTTATCTTGTAATTTATTGAGTATCTCTGCGACCAAGGGAATTGTATCCTTATAAATGGGTCTCCTGAGGCTTTTGTAATACTTTGTATCATTTAGCTGTCTATATCCCTCCCACAGATATTGCTCTCTGTCCATGATGACCACCGAGCTTCCCTTATCTGCTGGTTTAATGACAATATTCTTGTTGTTTTTTAATTGCTTCAAGGCTTCCAATTCAAATTGATCAATGTTACCCGTGTTACTCTTGGCAACATAGTGACTCTGAAACCATTCCGTGTCGGACTGAATCAATTGCCTTAAGGGCCAAGGCACGGTTGGTTCTGGTGGTACCCAAGTGGATTGTGGCATAAATGGTAATGGTTTAGTTTCCCTAGCATGTTCAAAGTGTACAGCTAGTTTAAGCCTCCTGTGGTATGTTCTAATGTCAATTTGCGTTTGGTTTTTTACATCCTTTTCCTCACGGATAATAGGTATGAAATTCAAGCCCTTGTTTAACAGGGAAAGTTGGGCCGCAGTAATCTTAAACTTTTTAGCCAACACTATAACATTCTTAAGCCCCGTATACACACTTTTTTTCACGGGGCATTTTCTTTTAACAACTCTACCCAGTCATTGAGAATATTTCTGGCGGTGGGGATGGTCCAGTGTATGCCATCCTCTTCCGCCTGGAATTTCCTCGGTGACAGCCTGGGGATGAAGTGGAACTGGTTCACGATGTGCTGATTGAGGCGCCTCAGGTTGCGTCGCTCATTCTCTGGGAGGGTTAGGGTTAGGGTTAGGGTTAGGGTTAGGGTTGGGTTAGGGTTAGGGTTAGGGTTAGGGTTAGGTTAAGAGCAACTTACCACTTTTCAAAAATTGTTTTTTGGACCTAGCTCAGGCAAACAGAGGGGCATGGGAATTCCGAGACCACCCTCGGATAGGTCTGGCCCCAGCAGACCTGCTCCTGAAATTTGGCGCTCCTAGCGGCTTGTTTGGGTACTGCAATCTTGATTTGAAAACTTTGAAGTGCTGCCATTCAAAGAAAAAGAGGGGCATGGGAATTCTGAATAGTGCCCGTGGTAGCCCTGGGCCCCTTCTTCATGCCTGCGAAATTTGGCGCCCCTAGTGGCAACTTTTTTTTAACATGGGATGACATTTCAAAGCGTTCCCATGGGAACAGGGAGAGGGGCATGGGAATTTCAACCATATGAGGTGGGAGGTATGGATCAGGGCTACGTCTGTGCACATGTTTGGCCCCCTGGTGGTTTGTTTTGGTATAGAAAATTGCATTTTAAAATTTCAAAGTTGTGCCACTGGGCGAGGAAGATAGGCACAGGGATGTCCTTTGGTACGGGAGGTGCCCCAGCCCCATTGGAGCTGTGTGCGAAGTTTTGGAGTTCTCGCTCACTTCCTTCATATAGCTGCCATTGACCCCCACGTAAAATTTTGGGAAAATTTCTCTAAGTGCTGAGTCCTAAGAAAATAATTTTTCCAAAAAGTATTTAGGAGCACGTTTCAGGCCATTTGGAGTATATATGATTTTTTTTTGTTGTTGTTTTTTTTTTTTTACACCACTAGTTGGCGCTATCATGACCAAAAATTATGGGTGAGTACCTGGGCTCAGTCCGAATCTGAATGTGAAAAAATTAGGTGTCTAGCCCCTTCCTAGGCTGAGAAAATAACTTGAAACCGATGACAGGGTTAAGGTTAGGGTTAGGGTTAGGGTTAAGGTGCGAACACACTAGGCATTTTACACGCGTACAGACGCGTATGAAACCCGCCCCTTTTCCATAGGGAACCATTGGTTTACGCGCGTACAGGTCGCGTAAATGCGTCACTCGCGCTAAAGCAACATTTTAGCCGCGTTAGCCGCGTATGACCCGCGTATATTTTACGCGCGTAAATTTTACGCGCGTAGGAGCAACAAAAGTTCAATTTTTTGAACTTTTGTTGCTCCTACGCGAGACGATTAGCCGCGTTGGCCAATCAGCGTTGAGCTTGACCCGACGTCACTGGCAGAGAGACGGACAGGGCAGAAGGAGCAGAAAAATGGAGGACCAACGCGAGCAACACCTCATCGTGGCTGTATGCAGCCGTCCTGTCCTGTACGACACCACGACGGTGTTGTACAGGAACAGAATTAAAAAGGAACAGGCGTGGGTCGAGGTGGCAGAGGACACTGGGCTTCCTGGTAAGTTTAGTGAATAATGTGTATGTGTATTTTGCCACCCCGCCTTTGTCACCCCGAGGGAGACCAGTGGCAACTTGCCTCGGGGGCAGAGGAGGTAGAGGAGGACGGGGCTGCAGAGACTTCACTGCCAGGGGCAGGAGAAGCAGATGAGGCAGCAGCAGCAGCAGGGCCATCGCACAGTACAGGTTTGTTGACAAGTGAAGACACGTATACAGCTTCTGTATTATGGCCACATTCTGTATTGAGGAACGGTTTACAGTGCGGCACGATTCTGTCTATCTTTAATGTGCTGTAATATAGATAATTCATATATCATCCAAGCCAAAAAAAAACAAGACTTCTTTCTCAATAACATAGACCAGCCCGGGAGCGATTCAGATGCTGCTGCTGCTGCTGATGATGATGATGATGATGATGATGATGATGATGATGCTCCTGCTCCTGCTCCTGTCCCTGCCGCTGGCCCTGCCCATGTACCTGTCCCTGGCCCTGCCCCAAGACCACAGAGCGGTATGTACAGGACAAAGATGTTTAGCATTCATTTCAGGGGGTTCAACTATATTTATGGCTAACCGTTTAAGCTTTAACTGATATGAAGACAGTTTATGGATTACTACTGGGGCCGTCAAGCGATTAAAAAAAAAAATGTATCAAATGAATGACAGGCTCTGTGATTAATTAATTTAAATTAATCGCATACCTATATGACACTTTTATGCCTGTTTATAAACAGCTGTATAGCCTACTGTTTGTTTCCTGTTATCTCTCTCTCCCTTCTCTCTCTCGTAACTTCTGTATCCTCCCCTGATTAATTTATTAGAATTAACGCGTTAATTTGACAGCCCTAATTACAACTACAAGTTAAAGTTACAACACTTCAAACCAGCCACACATGCATGTTCAACAGGTGTATTGATAAAGTTTGGGCTTTTCACTTGTGAAGATAGTATTTTACTAACTTACAAATTATGGTGTTTTACATTTCATACAGGCACGAAGAGGAAGAGACCCAGGGTTCCGGACGGGACCCCGAACACCCCGATGCAGGAGGCCATCCTCCTCGCCCTGCAGAGGCAAGCTGCCGTGCCTCCCCCTACCCCGCTATCTGCGAACGGGCATTTTGTAATGGGCCTACTTCCTTCCCTGGATAGATTGTCGCCCGAAGCACTGGAATGCGTTAAATTCCAAATTCGAAAGGTCATATTTAACGCCTCTAATTTCACCCTCAATTTGGAACCTGTGTAGAGCTTATTAGCTAGAGTGGTGGTGGTGACAATCTCTCCAGGGAAAGAAGTAGGCTATAAAAAATTTAAAAAAATGTTAATTTGTTATATATTGTTCTATGTTATTTTTATAAATTATTTTTAAAATAAAATATTTCTATCAACTCTTCTCTCAATATATGATTTTAAGATCTAGCATGCATGGACACAAATATACATTTTTAATAACACTACTTAATTGAACAATTTTAATAACAATTCAATAATAATGAAGGAATCATCTCTTTAGTTTTGTGTGGGTGGCTCTTAAAAGAGCCGTTTTGGGGTTGTAGTGCACTGCACTAGATGATGGCGTTCTGCCACGAGACGGTTCCTTCTTCCGAAAAGTAGGAGGTGAAGGTCTCGCGGATCCGGATGGCCTCTCTTGCTGCGTTGTTGGCAGCCACTCTCCCCAGCCCTGGCAGAGGCAACACCACACCACTCGGGAGGCCCTCCCTCACTGCTGCTGTTGGTGCTGTTCTCCGGAGGAAGTTGTGCAGCACGCAGGTGGCCTTCACACATCTCTCCGCCAGCTCAGGACGGAGCTCGATGACCCTCCGGTAGATCCGCCACTGGGAGGACAGCATGCCGAAGGCGTTCTCAACCACCAACCGAGCCCGGGACAGTCGGTAATTAAAGACGCGCCGCTCTCGGGGGAGGATGCGTCCGGGGAATGGCCTCATGAGGTCGGTCCGTAGCGGAAAGGCCTCGTCCGCTACAAAAACATGAGGCAGGGGTCCTCTCTGCGCATGCACTGACAGTACTCTGTCAGAGGGGAGCTTAAGATCGCCAGCACGGAGGGCCTGACCAAACGCTGAGTTGGCCAGGATTCCTCCATCACTGGTTCTCCCGTAGCCCCCCACATCGATGATGCGGAAGCACTTGTCTGCGTCGACAACTGCCAAGAGAACGATGGAAAATGTTCCCTTGTAGTTGAAGAACTGCGAACCGGAGTTCGCAGGGGCCTTCAGAACAACGTGCTTCCCATCGATGGCACCGCAACAGAGAGGGAAGTCCCACCGCTCCTCGAACCGCTGTGCAATCGCCCTCCAGTCCTCCGTGGTGGGCACCGCCATGAACTCCTCCACCAGGCTGTCCCAGATAGCCGTGACCCCATCGGACACGATGGAACCCACGGTGGAGGCCGCGACCCGGAAGCTGTTTGCGATCGTGCGAAACGAGTCGCCAGTAGCCAAGAATCTGCAACACATGAATAATTTATTTTAGCCTTATTGAGAATTTCAGTTGTATACCAAATCTGTAGGCCAATTATCTCACTGATATCACTGCACAGGTAAATGTATTGACTAGTGTTTACAGTGGATTTAAATCAGCTTATTTTACTTTCAAAAGCATGACTAGGAGGTCAAGAATGAATATGTTGGAGCCATGATGCATTTATTTATTTTGTTTATATAAAACTCAGGTGACATGCATGTATATGAAGATTTGCGTTAAGGTTGAAACCATAGATAATATATAAAAAGAATGTTGAAACACTGGGTGGAGCATTGACAGGAAATGCATAGCAGGTAGGTGCAAGAGGGGAAACAGATGTGCAAAGCAAACTGTTTTATCACCATGTCATATCAGCACGCTTTTCGTGTTGAATTTAACCCAATGCATATTGACTGTGATGTCACAATGGCCTATGCTCCCCGTGCTTAGTTGAGCATAGTGCACGATGCTTGAATAAATGGGTCACTACTCAAATATAAACAGTGCATTGGAAATAGATGTATGCACTATCAGAACACGCGCCCCGAACAATTTATCCCCGTTATGTAGATGGTTTTTGACTACAGAATGTGCTGATTTTGATAGAGTAATTAGGCTATGAAACCGCAACTTACCGGAGACAGATAGACAGGCGCTCCGCAGCGGATATGGAGCGCCTGAACCTGGTGTCCTGACGGGAGATCCTGGCACCAACCCGGGCTAGCAGGTCATCGAACTGGGCCCGAGTCAACCGAAAGTACCGCTGAAACCGGCCGTCATCTAGGCGGAGTTCCTGCAGCAGGTGGTGAAACTCACCCAACTGTGGCCGTCTCCGGAGGATGTCATGCACCCAAACACGACGGCGCTTGGGTTTGCGACGCTCCTCGGACTCCCACAGCAAATAAAGCGCAGCGATGGTGGTGATGTCAGCCATGTTTCAGCAAAAGAAAAATAGCGGGGGAAAAGTTTTGGGCGGGCTCATCTAGGCGCGTAGGCGCGTAGCCGCGTAGCCGCGTAGCTGCGTATACACCATTTTTGACACAAAATGATCAAGCAACATTTTAGCCGCGTTACGCACGTAAATCTTACGCGTGTAAAATGCCTAGTGTGTTCGCACCTTTAGGGTTAGGGTTAGGTTAAGGGCTACTTACCACTTTTCAAAAGTTGGTTTTTTGGATCTAGCTCAGGCAAACAGATGGGCAAAGAAATTCCGAGACCACCCTCGGATAGCTGGGGCCCAGGCGGACCCGCTCCAGAAATATGGCGCCCCTTGTGGCTTGTTTGGGTACTGAAATCTTGATTTGAAAACTTTGAAGGGCTGCCATTCGAAGAAACAGCTGGGCAAAGAAATTCCAAATAGTGCCTGTGGTAGCCCTGTGCCCCCTCTACATGCCTGAGAAATTTGGCGCCCCTAGTGGCAACTTTTTTTAACATAGGACGACACTTCAAACGGTTGCCATGGGAACAGCGAGATGGGCAAAGAAATTCTAACTATATGGGGTGGTGGGTATGGATGAGGGCTACGTCTGTGCAAAATTCTGGCCCCCTGGCAGCTTGTTTTGGTATAGAAAATCAAATTTGAAAATTTCAAAGTTGTGCCACTCGGCGAGGGAAATGGGCAAAGGGTTGGCCTTTGGTGTGGGAGGTGCCCCAGGCCCCCTAGACATGTGTGCAAAGTTTTGGAGTTCTAGCTCACTTCCTTCATATAGCTGCCATTGACCCCCATGTCAAATTTTGGGAAAATTTCTCTAAGTGCTGAGTCCTAAGAAAATAATTTTTCCAAGGAGCACGTTTCAGGCCATTTGGAGTATATATGATTTTCTTTTGTTGTTTTTTTTTTTTTTTACACTACTAGTTGGCGCTATCATGACCAAACATTATGGGTGAGTACCTGGGCTCAGTCCGACCCTGAATGTGAAAAAATTAGGTGTCTAGCCCCTTCCTAGGCTGAGAAAATAACTTGAAACCGATGACAATTAATCGACTTTGTGAGGAAACGGAAGGTTCTCCGTGAGAATGGTGACTGATTCCCTCACTGCAATCTGGTGTGTGGCACTGATTGGCTGATTGGACCCAGGTGTGAGGAGATGATATATGCCCTGAGATCCCAGTGCTCTGTGCTGCTCATTATCTCACCTTAAGAGGTAGTGAGAGGTTGTTTCAAAGTGCTCTCTGTGTTAAGTGTTTCTAGTCTTCTGTTTTACTTGTGTGTTTCCGTTCAGCTGCTTGGCAGCGGTGGTTTAGTTTGTGCTTTAGTTTTTCTATATTAAAAGGTAGCCTGTGTGGCCCTTTCTAGCCTTGTGCTTTTTGTTTTCTCCCCCTCCCCTTATTCGCGTTTGCGATTTAGTGGTTATCCCTCCGGGGATAACTTTAAGACACCCTTTGGTCCGCACCTGTGTCCCAACCCCCCCCCCCCCCAGTCCTCACAGAATGAGCAGCCCAATGCAGGGCACAGCGGACCCCACTAGTGCTGACAGTTTAGAGGTCCATAGGCAGGCAATTTCTGCTCAAGGAGCCATGTTGGGCTTGCACGACCAAACCCTACGTGCCATTGTAGAGCAACAGGCCTCGCAGGACTGCATGCTTTGGGAGATACTGGCCCGTTTACAGCCACCTGGGCCAACCCCTACCCAAGCACAAGCACCTCCAGTTCCACCCCATGACCCTTTTGTAGGCCAGGAGACCAAGCTGGCAACCCCAGCCCGCTATGACGGGCATCCAGGGAGGTGTAAGGGATTTATAACCCAATGCAGTTTAGTGTTTGAGTTACGACCCTCTATGTTTAGCACCGACCGAGCCCGGGTTGCATATATAATATCCCTTCTTTCGGAAAAGGCCCTTTCATGGGCTACAGCCTTATGGGATAGGCAGACTCCAGTCTGCGCTGACGCTCCCCTCTTCATGGCGGAGATGAGGCGTGTGTTCGATCACGATGTTAGTGGCCACGAAGCAGCCAAACGCCTCCTTAGGTTACGTCAGGGCTCTGCAAGCGTTGCAGAATTTTCAATTAAATTCCGGACTTTAGCTACGCAATCAGGTTGGAACAGGGAGGCTCTAGTGACCACTTTTAGTCATGCCTTGTCTGAGAAAGTTCAGGATGAGCTAGCTTCCCGTGAGGTTTCAGATTCACTTGAGGATTTAATCTCATTGGCTATTAGAATTGACAACAGAATTCGTGAGCGCAATAGAGAGAGAAAACAAGCGTACACCCACCAGATGTCCGAGGAGTTTAGTATCCCTTGTGAAAGACCTACCCTGCCTGAGGGGTCCCTTAACAATGATGATCAGGAACCCATGCAAATAGGACGCACACGGCTTACTTCCGTGGAAAGACGGAGGCGTATGAGCAGTGGCGTGTGTCTACACTGTGGGAGTGTGGGTCACTTCATTCGCCAGTGCCCCTCAACGCAGAAATACAATAAGCAGGGAATCAGGGTAGGCGTGTCAGACCTTGTGGAGGTCTTGCAGAGTCTTAATAATTCCCCTCCCGTGGTCAGTAGTTGCACCCCTTTGTCCTTTGAGTTATTATGGGATGGACACTGGCGCACCTTCTCGGCATTTGTTGATTCAGGAGCAGCAGGTAGTTTTATGGACTCAACCCTGGCCCGAAAGCTCAATTTACCCATTTATGATCTTCCTTGTCCACTCGCAATTAATGCAGTGGATGGGCAACCATTGGGTAGGGGTAGGGTTGAGAAGGTCACCTGCCCGATTTTCATTCGCATCGGCAATCACACGGAAGAGATTACGTTTTTTCTTATTGATACACCTCAGTTACCCCTCATTCTGGGACACCCATGGCTCAAGGAACACAACCCTCACATCAATTGGAGGACTGGGAGGGTGATGAGCTGGGGTCCAAACTGTGCATCCCACATGATGGAATCAGACTCTGTTCAACGCCAACCTGTTGGATGTGAGCCCCCTCCTGCCACAGGTGCCTCTGTCTCAAAATCTCACAGTTCAGTAGGCCTTCCCTGTGCTACCCCCAGTGACCGCCTGACTCTTGGGGTTATTGAGACCTTGACTCCCTCTGATTCTTCGCCCTCTGTGTCTCTTCTTGCAAATGGGGTTCCTGCAGAGTACGCTCAACTTAGTGAAGTCATTAGTAAACATAAGGGCCGTCCACGTTCGAAAAATCAGAGGCTAAATGCCTTATCTCTACGATTCCAGTGTTCAGATAGTGACAGTTCTCCAGAGCCCATTGTGCCCCTTACCCACATCCATGCCCCACTGACTGGGGAGATTGACACAGTGGTTCAGGGGGCTCAACAGCAGGAGCCTGACCCAGGAGGGGGGCCCCAAGGCTGTCGGTATGTTCCGGCACGAGTGCGATCACAAGTGCTTGAGTGGGGCCACTCCACACACCTCACAAATCACTCTGGTGTTCGTCGCACTATTGGTTTTCTCAAACGGAGATTCTGGTGGCCCCGGATGGGTAGAGATGTGAGCGAGTTTGTGGCAGCTTGCAAAATTTGCGCCCAAAACAAGACGTCACAACAGCATTGCCGCCCAGCCAGGGGTGGACTGGCCATCTGGCATACCGGGCATCGTCCCGGTGGGCCGGCAGGCATTTTGGGCCGGGCCGGGTCCATAAAAAAAAAAAAAAAATTAAAATCTTTTTTTTTTTTTTTTTTTTTTTTTTTTTTTGACCCTGGGCTGTGTGACTCGGCCCGGCCCGGCCAAGTCACACAGCCAAGGGCCGAGGTCCCTTTCCTCTCGGGAGTGCCATGGACATAAACATGTGCGTGCAGGCTGTCAACTTCACCTGAAAGTTAAATAAAACTTTGTCCCAGCACTCCCAGGCCATTATGAGTGGTTCTAGGCTGGGCCTGGCCCAATCACACACACAGCAGAGGGCTGCCCATTCAGAGGCTGCATTGAATTCTATTATCACGCATTCAACTTCTACTCAGTAATTATGAGCATCTGACGATGGTCAGTTACGTTCAGGGCCGTCGGACTGCGGACAGACTTTGGGGGCCCAAGGCAGAGGGGGGCTGCACCCAAAAAAATTAAAACTTATTATTTAATTTTTTTTACTGGCTCAATATAGGCCCCTGGTCTTTGAAGGCCCAGAAAAAATGTATTTAGCAAAAAAAAAAACAGATATCAGGGGCCTTTCATTCGTCAGTACATTTTTGTTATTTTTTAAATAACATTGTTCGGGGCTACGAAGATCAGGGCCCTATATTGGGCCATTAAAAAATACAAACGAAGGGAAAAAATTCCCGAAGCTGACTGGATTTTTTAAACATGTACATTTCTTCTTTCTGCTTTTTGGTCATTCTGTGTCTATAAATTATTCCAGAAAATAGTACTAAATAGCTTAAATAGCAAACAGTTGATTTAGCCTTAGTTTTCTCCTCAAAGTGCACCAGATTGATGAATTTTACTTTAACATTTAAAAAAAAATCTTCCGGGGGAGCATTCCCCAGACCCCCCTAGAAGGTTCAGGGTCCACGACACAGTCTCCCAAATTCCCGTGAGAAACACTGTGTGTGTGCATGGTTATTAAGAGTCATTAGACCAGGGGTTGTGTTCAAGTACGCGTAATGATTTGGTCATTCATCAATAGAAACATTGTGTTGTTATCTGGCTCAGAGAGGGACCAGTCACTCATACGTTTTGGACTATAGACAAACATAGCTTTTACATGTTTGTATTGTAAGACCGCCTCACAGAAGGCCCATCAGGACTTCCTGTATAGGGGCCCAGAATTTGGTGCAACACCCCTGCCTCCGAATATCGTATAAATAATCATGGTGGGCTGCCATGGCCAAAAATGCCAGGGCCGATTTTTTGTCCCAGTCCAGCCCTGCGCCCAGCCCCAAACTATCGGGTGGGTCAGAGGGTGTGGCTCTCCACAAGGGATCTCCCACTACGGGTAGAGTCTCGCCAATTGCCGCCACGTTTCGTTGGTCCCTTCAGGATCATTCGAAGGATAAACCCCTTCAATGTTCGCCTCTTGCTTCCCCGGTCCATGAGGATTCACCCCGTGTTTTCATGTTTCCCGCCTCCAGCCAGTCTGTTCTGATCCACTAGCCCCTCCAGGGAGGCCTCCACCCGGGGTGGGTGGGTGGGGGGTCCTGTTGGAACGTCAGGTGCCGTTCCTTAGAGGGGTGGTCCTGTGAGGAAACGGAAGGTTCTCCGTGAGAATGGTGACTGATTCCCTCACTGCAATCTGGTGTGTGGCACTGATTGGCTGATTGGACCCAGGTGTGAGGAGATGATATATGCCCTGAGATCCCAGTGCTGCTCATTATCTCACCTTAAGAGGTAGTGAGAGGTTGTTTCAAAGTGCTC
Organism: Ammodytes dubius; assembly: GCA_026122265.1. Lineage (NCBI taxonomy): Eukaryota > Metazoa > Chordata > Actinopteri > Uranoscopiformes > Ammodytidae > Ammodytes > Ammodytes dubius. The sequence goes on from CM047518.1 coordinate 20,052, forward strand.
TCTGTGTTAAGTGTTTCTAGTCTTCTGTTTTACTTGTGTGTTTCCGTTCAGCTGCTTGGCAGCGGTGGTTTAGTTTGTGCTTTAGTTTTTCTATATTAAAAGGTAGCCTGTGTGGCCCTTTCTAGCCTTGTGCTTTTTGTTTTCTCCCCCTCCCCTTATTCGCGTTAGCGATTTAGTGGTTATCCCTCCGGGGATAACTTTAAGACAACCTTTGGTCCGCACCTGTGTCCCAACCCCCCCCCCCCCCCCCCAGTCCTCACAGACTTATGTTTTAATTATTAAAAATAGAAGGGAGATAGGTATAGGCTTGACATTTTTTTGAGAGTGTTTTAGAGCCCCCTGAGTCAGTATGCATTGAGTCCGACGTCACTTTCCACCAAAAAAAAAAAAAAAAAATTCCCCCATTGACAATGCATGTAGGATAAGGGGGTTTTAACCAGGATCACCAGAACGGCGATCGTCAAATAACTGTCCTTGAAAAGGTAAAGTTGACATTCAAAGGTGCCTACTGGACTAATTTTGGGATGGGCTTTCCTATGGTGCTACCCCCGAGGCTCTACGAGCTTTCGTTCTTTGAGTTATGAGTGTTTGTATGTTTAAAAGTTATGTAGGAAGGTCGTAGAGACTCGGGGACAACTCCAATGTGTTCAGCGTACCCAAATTATGTATGACTGAACTTGGTTTCAAGTCTCTAGGACCTACGGTTCTGGAGTTATAAGCGGAAACGTTCGCCCAATAGGAATGAATGGGCGTCATTGAAAATTTCTCTAAGTGCTGAGTCCAAAAAAAAAAGTTCCCACAGAAGGTGTCTAGGAGCACGTTTCATGCCTTTTTGAGTGGTTTGGTAATGGTCTGTGGTGAAGTTTTTTAAAAACCTATATAAAATATTTTTTTGTAAAAATTTGACTAAGTGTTGAGTCCAAAACAATAAAGCTAGAAAGTGTCTAGGAGCACGTTTCAGGCCATTTTGAGTCGTCTGGTAATGGTCTGTGGTGAAGTTTTTTAAAAACCCTATATAAATGGTGGAGGGAGTTGGAATTGGAATGTGGAAATGGAATGTGGAATGTGGAGTAGGGTTAGGGTTAGGTTAAGAAGAGGACAATGGACAGCCTGCGGCTGTCCATTGGGTAGTGTACTCGCTAGAGTCCATGCATGTGATAATATCTATCTCTTATTAAGGCCTGGTGGTATATTAGAGTGAAAATTATGATTATGATATTTATACGTATATATAATATATATATTCTAGTATTTAATTATCTTCTATTGGATTATTTCACAGTGATGCTTAATGGGAGACGGGTATTCAACTAATGAATCCATTGTCTTACAAGGTATTGCCTCTGTTTCCTATTTGGTTTTAATTAGTATATCTTGTATATTATTGTTTTTCTTGTATGTTGTGATGATACTATGGTCCAACAGTAGACCACCTTGTTCCTGAAGTATTTTGAAATTATTCTTAAAGGCTCTGGCCAATTTGGTTGCAGACTCCAATAGAATATAACAAGTGGTAGAATAGGATCCAGGTTAATTGGTTTAACAGAATGTAAAGTACTGTAGACTTGTCTAAGAAAGGACCAAGAGTACCCTCTGGTGGATAACACTTGGTATAGCACTTTCACAGCAGACTTAAAGTCCTCCTGCCTTGTGCATATCCTATGAAATCTTAAAAATTGAGATTTTACCAACCCAGCAAGGTGTGCTTCGGATGGTGGCTACTTTTGTTAAATAGAGCACGTGTATCTGTTTATTTAAAGGAACCTTTAATGTCCAATCTGTTGATTTGCTGGAAATTAGGGCCCTTAAAAGGTTGTTGGAATATGGATTTAGTGGATTATGGCATAAATGGAAGTGAATTAGTTTCCCTAGCTTGTTAAAATGTACAGCTAATTTAAGCCTCCTATGGTGGGTTCTAATGTCTATTTGTGTTTAGTTTTTTACATTCTTTTCCTCACTGATAATGGGTAAAAATTGAGGCCTTTGTTAAGCAGGGAAAGATTCGTTGTAGTAATTTTAAACTTTTTGGCTAGCACAATGACATTATTAAATCCCATAGGAAAAACAGTTTTCACGGGGCAGTTTCTTTTAACGTATCAACCCATTCCTTGAAGATCTTTCTGGCGGTGGGGATGGTCCAGTGTACGCCATCTTCCTCTGCCTGGAAAGGGTTAGGGTTAGGGTTAGGGTTAGGGTTAGGGTTAGGGTTAGGGTTAGGGTTAGGGCAATCTGCCCACTTTTCAAAAGTGGTTTTTTGGACGTAAATTTTGAACGCAGAGGGGCAACCTCATACCGAGACCATCCTCGGATACCTTGGGACCAGGCGCATTGGCCGAAAAAGTTTCGTCCCCCTGGTGGCGATTGTGGGTACTGCAATCGCGATTTGAAAAGTTTGAAGCTCCGTAACTCCCCAACGCAGAGGGCAACACAATTCCAAGGGTTAGGGTTAGGGTTAGGGTTAGGGTTAGGGTTAGGGTTAGGGTTAGGGTTAGGGTTAGGTTAAGAGAGGACAACGGACAGCCAAAGACTGTCCACTGGTTAGTGTACTCGCTAGAATCCATGTATGTAATGATATCTATCTCCTATCAAGGCCTGGTGGTATTAGAGTAGGAATAATGATTATAATATTTTTTTATATATTATTTAATTATTATTTTATTATTTTATTATGTTATTATTTTAATCTTATGTTATTTATACGTATATACCATATATGTATATATCTTCTAGTATTTGGTAGTATTCAATAAGTTTTTTTCTCATTTGAGGATTTAAAGGGAGACGGGTATTGTCTTTCCAAATATTGCCTCTGTTTCTTAGATGTACAGTTTTTAATTTTTGTGTTTGTTTCAACTTAAATTATAGACACAATATTATTTATACATATATATATACTATATGGGTTCTAGTTTTAATTAGTATATATTGTCTCTTATTGTTTTTCTAATCTGTAGGAGCTGTGGATTTGTCTAGGAAAAGACCAAGAGCACCCTCTGGTGGATAACACCTGGCACAGCACCCCCACAGTAACTCCAAAATCCTCCTGTCTAATACAGGAATTGGAGAATTGTTCTTATCACTGAAAAGTGTTTATGACCGACTAAATGTCATGGTCTATCTTAATCTAAATATCAGGCTGGACACATCCATAGTGAATAGACATATAGTGGAATGTGTAGTAGTTGGATCTTGTAGACAAGATAATAGGTGTCTATTTTGTAGCTGGATTGCATTGTAGAATAGGTGTCTATTTTGTAGCTAGATTGCATTGTAGAATAGGATTCACATATGTCTCCACAGAATGGGGTGTATAAGTTGGGAGATACATAAGGTATCCATGATAAAACTCCATGTAAAAGTGACATATGGCAGACGGAGATTAAGTTCAGGCCAGCAGGTACACGGTTAGGGTTAGGGGAGGTATGTGGTGATGTTAAAGAAGTCTAAACACATCATATATAGCAAGGCCTAAATCGAGCAGTATTAGGGGTAAGTGGCCAAACAGAAAAGGTCATGACAGGTCTATAAATGGATGATCATCATGGGGAAAGTAAGTAAGATGTCAACAATATTGTCTCCACATATTGCCTGATAAGGATTCATAATAGTGTTTTGGACATATATGTTTTTTCATACTTAACCTAACATTTCCTCTCAATAAAGCAATCCCTTGTAAGAACCCGACACGAGCCCATAACTGCAAAAGCAAGCCTATTCCCTCCCACTGCTGAAAATGCGATAGAACATAGATGTGCTAAACTCTGTATACCCACTAAAGTACACTTATCCCCCAGTCAAACGCCAAGCCTGTAAGGTCTAAACAAAATATAACAATCTTGCTCATAGGCCCAAGAAAGTGGAATTGAGTAATGATGGTAGTAATAATCTAGTAATAATAGTGCTTAGAGTCAAATATTGAGCTAACCTCCAAGAATAAAGAGAGGGGAATGGAAACCTTAAATGGAAAAACAGCTGAAAGGCGTGACGTCATCTAAATAGGATACCCCTCTATGACAGTGATATAAGCCCTATAAGGCAAATGGAGGTGGTCTACTTCTAATATGGGTCTGACAGGTATATAAATTTCACACTCCCAATGTAAAACCTGGATACCCCGATGGGGTTAAGCCAAGCACGCTTGGTGGTGATCCTTCAGGATGAGCAGCGTCTCACGTAACCACTGCTCGGCCTCAGAGTCTATGAACGACATGGCGGTGGGGTCTGACGCTGCTGCCTTGATGGAGGACGCCAGTTTGGCGGTGAGCGTATCGATTATAGTAGGAATCGAAGCCCCACCGATGCTGGAGATGTGGTGCGTGGCTCGAATTAGTCTACACACCGCCTTTGCCTTTGCCACGAAGTCTGGATCATCTCTGCCATAGGATGGGGGCGTGGCCAAACTCTGGTCCCTCGGTGGTAAGTCACGTGGCGGTGACGTCACTGGTCCGGCTCCCCTGGATCCACGAGTCTGGGGGGGCGGCGTGGTCGGTGGACGAGTCCTGGGTGGTCGGGATCTAGGGGGTGGAGTGCCCGGTTGAGCTCTGGGAGATGACGTGGTTGGTCTCGGAGGTCTAGAATGGCACACAAACTGCGGCGGTGCAACAGGTGCGGGACGCCCAGCAGTGCGAAAGCCCGATTGTGGTCCATGGCCTGACCCGTCTCCTCTGGTTGCAAAACATGGGCGACCGTGGCCCCTCCCCACATTATGGTAAATATAATCTTCATCGTCACTGCTTGGTGATAACTCGTCTTCATCGTAGTGGTCGTCATACCTGGATATGGGTTGATGTTCTGCTCTCGGTTCTAGCCACAGCGCAGGTCCGCGCCCTCGGCTTGGGCAGTCACACCTGGCTCCGGAGCACTCCGGTGAGGGGCAGAATCCCAGAGGGCCCCATCCGACCACTGGCGCGTAAAATGGCGCCCGTCTGGCCCTATGGGCGTCGCCATTTTGGTAAAAATGGCGGACCTCGTGGCTCTTCGGTGCGTAAAGTTCAGCATGGTTGGTGTAAAAAGATTTAATACGGTTCCTACCAGCTCTTTTGCTCGGGACCTTGGTCCAATGATATGGGTAACAATGTTCATCCATTATAGGTTTAATTTCCTCGTCAGTTGTATATTCTTAGTTTGTAAAAAAAATTCGGAAAAACTTGGAAAATGATGTTAATCAAGTAGATTTGTTTATTTACAGTTGCAATTAACGGCGGGACGTTTCGGTTACAAAAAAACCTTCTTCAGCCAGCAAACTGAGAAAATACCTGTGCGAGCAATTAGAGGCGTGCTTCCAGCATGAAGACCTGAGCGGAAAGAGGTGGAGCAGGAGCGGGATTCAGGCGGATATGCCTTTAACCCCGTGACCTTCCAGTTTGGCGATATCCAAAACGAATAAAAATAAAGAAATAAAAATTCCCCAAAGGGAAAGAGATTATAAAATTATCTAGACCCCAGAGGGGGGCGCAAAACTAAAACTAAAAAGTAAACCTAGATATAAAAATTAAAATGAATAATCTAAAAAATTGGACCGGGAGATGATTGCATTCAGGGGTCCTCGGAAATTTGGAAGAAACAAAAGGTTGAGCCGGTAAATGGTTGCATTCAGGGACTCTAGGAGTCTAGGAACTCCTATGTAAATTGTGGTGAGCCAATTGTGAGGGAAAATATGAAGACTATATGAATGAAATGGATGGATAAGGAATTAGGTTCAGGCAAAAGTGCCCGTGGTTAGGTTAAGGGTAAAGAGAAGGGGAAGGTGTTAACCTCCCCTAGAGATAATAATGAACTAATTGGATGGTCTGTGACTTAAGTTTAGGCAAGGTAGAAGTACTATGCACAAAAATAAAAATTGCCACGTCGATGGACTATATTGGACCCGTGGCTGGACTGGGCCATAGCGGGTAGAAGGTTATCATCATGGATATCGCCAGTGGTAACATGTGTCGCACAGGCTTTTCAAAAACACCATTTTCCTATAGTCATATGTAAGCATATTATGCATATACACATTAGGTATACATAATAGATATTGAAATAAATGAAAACAAAAAACAAAAATACACATACATAGATATATATGGCTATATCCGTGTGACATGTCTGATGATTCAACATTGCATGAACTGGATATGAAAAAATGAACAAAAAGAAAGAAAAGTAACTTCAGGTATAGAGTGGTGGACATAACAGTGTTCACTCAATATATATGGCTATATCCCAGTGACATGTATGGTGGTAATACTTTACATGAAATGGATATGAAAAAATGAACAAAAAGAAAGAAAAGTAACTTCAGGTATAGAGCGGTGGACATAACAGTGTTCACTCAATATATATGGCTATATCCCAGTGACATGTATGGTGGTAATACTTTACATGAAATGGATATGAAAAAATGAACAAAAAGAAAGAAAAGTAACTTCAGGTGTACAGTGGTGGACACAAAAGTGTTCCCTCATAACCAACATGACTAAGACACTACCCGGGGAGACCGCCGGATAATGTCCCTCGATATAGAAATAAATATTATGACAACACATCAAAACAGCACTGACGGGGTTAGGTTAAGAGAGGACAACGGACAGCCAAAGACTGTCCACTGGTTAGTGTACTCGCTAGAATCCATGTATGTAATGATATCTATCTCCTATCAAGGCCTGGTGGTATTAGAGTAGGAATAATGATTATAATATTTTTTTATATATTATTTAATTATTATTTTATTATTTTATTATGTTATTATTTTAATCTTATGTTATTTATACGTATATACCATATATGTATATATCTTCTAGTATTTGGTAGTATTCAATAAGTTTTTTTCTCATTTGAGGATTTAAAGGGAGACGGGTATTGTCTTTCCAAATATTGCCTCTGTTTCTTAGATGTACAGTTTTTAATTTTTGTGTTTGTTTCAACTTAAATTATAGACACAATATTATTTATACATATATATATACTATATGGGTTCTAGTTTTAATTAGTATATATTGTCTCTTATTGTTTTTCTAATCTGTAGGAGCTGTGGATTTGTCTAGGAAAAGACCAAGAGCACCCTCTGGTGGATAACACCTGGCACAGCACCCCCACAGTAACTCCAAAATCCTCCTGTCTAATACAGGAATTGGAGAATTGTTCTTATCACTGAAAAGTGTTTATGACCGACTAAATGTCATGGTCTATCTTAATCTAAATATCAGGCTGGACACATCCATAGTGAATAGACATATAGTGGAATGTGTAGTAGTTGGATCTTGTAGACAAGATAATAGGTGTCTATTTTGTAGCTGGATTGCATTGTAGAATAGGTGTCTATTTTGTAGCTAGATTGCATTGTAGAATAGGATTCACATATGTCTCCACAGAATGGGGTGTATAAGTTGGGAGATACATAAGGTATCCATGATAAAACTCCATGTAAAAGTGACATATGGCAGACGGAGATTAAGTTCAGGCCAGCAGGTACACGGTTAGGGTTAGGGGAGGTATGTGGTGATGTTAAAGAAGTCTAAACACATCATATATAGCAAGGCCTAAATCGAGCAGTATTAGGGGTAAGTGGCCAAACAGAAAAGGTCATGACAGGTCTATAAATGGATGATCATCATGGGGAAAGTAAGTAAGATGTCAACAATATTGTCTCCACATATTGCCTGATAAGGATTCATAATAGTGTTTTGGACATATATGTTTTTTCATACTTAACCTAACATTTCCTCTCAATAAAGCAATCCCTTGTAAGAACCCGACACGAGCCCATAACTGCAAAAGCAAGCCTATTCCCTCCCACTGCTGAAAATGCGATAGAACATAGATGTGCTAAACTCTGTATACCCACTAAAGTACACTTATCCCCCAGTCAAACGCCAAGCCTGTAAGGTCTAAACAAAATATAACAATCTTGCTCATAGGCCCAAGAAAGTGGAATTGAGTAATGATGGTAGTAATAATCTAGTAATAATAGTGCTTAGAGTCAAATATTGAGCTAACCTCCAAGAATAAAGAGAGGGGAATGGAAACCTTAAATGGAAAAACAGCTGAAAGGCGTGACGTCATCTAAATAGGATACCCCTCTATGACAGTGATATAAGCCCTATAAGGCAAATGGAGGTGGTCTACTTCTAATATGGGTCTGACACAGGGACGTTGGAACTACTTTCTGAGGGGGGGTGCTGTAAATTGGCCGAGGTGCAGCGCTATCAGACAAAGCAGTAGGCTACTGGTAAAATGAGAAATCTATAACCATGATAAAATAGCCTACTTATATCTAAAATAGCTATTAAAACGAACTATAAAAGCAAATAACATTTATGAATTTTCCAAAGTATCCTATAGCCTTTTTTTTTTATCCTGAATTTGAACGATGTAGGTTTTGATTAAACATTGAGTTATGACAACAATTGTGACAGTGGGGGTCTGGGGGTACTCCCCCAGAATTTTTTGAGCATTAAATGCTTAATTTCCTGCATTCTGGTGAATTTTTATTCACCAATTTGTTCCTTTTCTGCATAGCCTATATTTGTATTCTTGAGCCCCGGCGCTGTGATCAGGACAAGCAGCGTCTCGCGTAGCCACTGCTCGGCCTCAGAGTCTCTGAACGACATGGCGTTGGGGTCTGACGCCGCTGCCTTGATGGAGGACGCCAGTTTGGCAGTGATCGTATCGATTATCTTCGGAATCGAAGACCCGCCGATGATGGAGATATGGTGAGTGGATCGGATTAATCTGCATATCGCTTTGGCCTTTGCCACGAAATCTGGATCATCTATGCCGTAAGATGAAGGCGTGGCCAAACTCTGGTCTCTCGGTGGTAAGTCGCGCGGCGGTGACGTCACTGGTCCAGCTCCCCTGGATCCGCGAGTCTGGGGGGGCGGCGTGGTCGGTAGACGAGTCCTGGGTGGTCTGGATCTATGGGGTGGGGTGCACGGCTGCACTCTGGGAGATAACGAGGTTGGTCTCGGAGGTCTGGAGCGGCACACAGTAGGTGCACGATGCCCAGTAGTGCGCGAGCACGGTTGTGGTCCGTGGCCTGACCCGTCTCCTCTGGTTGCAAAAAATGGGCGATCGTGGCCCCTCCCCACATTATGGTAATTGTAATCTTCATCCTCACTGCTCGGTGATAGCTGGTCTTCATCATAATAGTCATCATACCTGGATCTGGGTTGATGTTCGGCTCTGGGATCTAGCCACAGCGCAGGTCCGCGCCCTCGGCTTGGGCAGTCACACCTGGCCCCGGAGCACTCCGGTGAAGGGCAGAACCCCAGAGGGCCCCATCCGACAACTGGCGCGTAAAATGGCGCCCGTCTGGCCCTATGGGCGTCGCCATTTTGGTAAAAATGGCGGACCTCGTGGCTCCTCGGCGCGTAAAGTTCAGCATGGTTGGAGTAAAAAGATTTAATACGGTTCCTACCAGCTCTTTTGCCCGGGACCTTGGTCCAATGATATGGGTAGCAATGTTCATCCATAATGTATTAGGTTTCCTCGTCAATAGTAATTCTTGGTTTGTGAGAAAAAAATTAAAAATCGATAAAAACTGGAAAATGATGTTAATCAATAGATTTGTTTATTTACAGTTGCAATTAACGGCGGGACGTTTCGGTTACAGAAAGAACCTTCATCAGCCAGCAAACTTGAGAAAATACCTGTACGAGCGCTTATAGGTGTGCTTCCAGCATGAAGACCTGAGCGGAAGAGGGAGATGGAAGCGGGAGTTGGGCGGATATGCCTTTCACCCCGTGCCCTCTAATATTGGCGATATCCAGAACGAATTTAAAATAAAGAAATAAAATTTCCCAAAGGGAAAGAGATTGGAAAATTGTCTACACTCCAGAGGGGGGCGCAGACCTAAAAAATAAAATTGTATTAACCTGGATATAAAACTAATTGTAAAAAATTGGACCGGAGATGGTTGCATTCAATGGCCCTCGGAAATTTAGAGAAAAGAACGTTTGAGCCGGTGAATGGTTGCATTCAGGGACTCCAGGAGTCCAGGAGCTCCTGCGTAAATGGTGGAAGCCAATTGTGGGAGAAAATATGAAGACTATATGAATGAAATGGATGGATATGGACTTAGGCTTAGGCAAAAGGCCCGAATGGTTAGGTTAAGGGTAAGGGGAAGGGGAAGGTATTAACCTCCACTAATAGATAATAACAAACTAATTGGATGGTCTGTGACTTAGGCTTAGGCACGTATTGGTACTGTGCACAAAGACAAAAATTGCCACGTCAATGGACTATATTGGACCCGTGGCTGAAATGGACCATAGCGGGTAGAAGGTTATCATCATGGATATCGTCAGTGGTGACATGCGTCGTACAGGCTTTTCAAAAACACCATTTTCCTATAGTGATATGTGAGCATATTATGCATTTACACAGTAGGTATACGTAATAGATATTGAAATAAATGAAAACAAAGTAACTTAAGGTATAAAGTGATGGACATAACAGTGTTCCCTCAATAAGTATAGACGGCTATATTCCAATGACATGTATGGTGATAATACTTTACATGAAATGGATGTGGAAAAATGAACAAAAAGAAATAAACTAACTTCAGATATAGAGCGGTGGACATGGCAGTGTTCACCCAATCTACATGTGTAACTATATCCCAATGTCATGTACGGTGGTAATACTTTACATGAGATGGATATGGAAAATAGAACAAAGAGAAATAAGAATAACTTTAGATTAGCGGTGGTGGACACAAAAGTGTTACCTCAATATATATGAACATATATTACACAGCTATATCACAATGACATGTATGGTATGGAAAACTGAACAAAAAGAAATAAGAATAACTTGAGATATAGATCGGTAGATATGACAGTGTTCACTCAATCTATATGTATGGCTATATCCCAATGACATGTACGGTGGTGATACTTTACATGAAATGGATATGGAAAACTGAAAAAAGAGAAATAAAAGTAACTTCTGGTTTGCAGTGGTGGACACAAAAGTGTTCCCTCGTAACCAACATGACTAAGACACTACCCGGGGAGACCGCCGGATAATGTCACTCGATATGGAAACAAATATTATGACAACACATAAAAACAGCACTGACGGGGTTAGGTTAAGAGAGGACAACAGACAGCCAAAGACTGCCCACTGGTTAGTGTACTCGCTAGAGTCTATGTATGTAATGATATCTATCTCCTATCAAGGCCTGGTGGTATTAGAGTAGGAATGATGATTGTGATATTGTTATTTTTTTGTTTATTATTTAATAAGTATTTTATTAATTGTTTTGTTCTTATGTTATTTATAAGTATATACCATAAGTGTATATATCTTCTGGTATTAAATATATGTCTACTTCTGGTAGTTAGTAGTGTTCTCAAGTTTTTTTCTCTCATCGAGATCTAAAGGGCCAAATATTGCCTCTATTTGTTGAATGTGTAGTTTTTAGTTTTTGTGTTTATTTCAAATTGAATTTTAGACACAATATTGTATATAAATATATATATACTATAAAAAATCTGGTTTTAGTTGGTATATATTGTATCTGATTGTTGTTCTGATCTGTAGGAGCTGTGGACTTGTCTGGGAGAAGACTAAGAGCACCCTCTGGTGGATAACACCTGGCGGAGCACTCCTACAACAACTCCAAGATCCACCTGCCTGATATAGAAATTGGAGAATTATTATCATCACTGAGAAGTGTTTTTGACCGACTGTATGTCATGGTCTGTCTAAATCTAAATAACAGGTTGCACACATCCATAGTGGATGGAAATATGGTGGAATGCGCAGTGGTTGGATCTTGTAGAAGATAATAGGCGTACATTTTGTAGTTGAATTGCATTGTAAGATAGGTACTGTGTTGTAGCTAAATTACATTCTAGAATAAGATTGACTTATGTCTCCACAGAATATAAGTTGGGAGATGAATAAAGTATCCTAATGAAACTCCACATGTAAAGGTAACCTATGGCAGATGGAAATTAAGTTCAAGCAAACAGGTGAACGGTTAGGATTAGGGGAGGTGTGTGGTGATGTTAAGGAGGTATAAACACATCATATATAACAAGGCATAGATAGACAGTAATAGGGGTAGGTGGCCAAACAGAAGAGGTCATGACAGGTCTTATAATGGATGATCATCATGGGGAATGTGGTAAGATGCCAACAATATTGTCTCCACGTATTGCCCAATAAGGATTCATAATAGTGTAATGGACATATATGTATTTACATACTAAACCAAACATATCCTCTCAATAAAGCATTCCCTTGTAAGAACCCGACACGAACCCATGGCTGCAAAAGCATACTTATTCCCTCCCACTGCTGAAAATACGATGGAAATGGATGTGCTAAACTCTGTATGTCCACTAAAGTACACTGTACACCCAGTCACACGTCAAACCTGTAAGGTCTAAACAAAATACGACAATCTTGCTCATAGGCCCAAGAAAGTGGGATTGAATGTGATGGAGGTAATATTCTAGTAATCGTGTTGCTTAAAGTCAAATATAGAACGATGGTGATAATGATATAGTAATAATAGTGCTTTAAAGTCAAATTATGAACTGACCTCCAGGAGGGGAATGAAACCCTTAAATAGAAAGACAGCTGAGAGGCATGACATCATCTAAATGGGATGGCCCTCCATAACAGTAATTATACTCTTTAGGGCAAATGGAGGTGTTATAATTCTAATATGGATCTGACAGGTATATAGATTTCACGTATGATGGTGGTAATATTCTAGTAATAATAGTGTTAGAGTCAATATTGTAAATATAGTAATAATAGTGTTTAGGGTCTAATTATGAGCTAACACCCAGGGATAAGGAGAGGGGAATAAAAACCTTAAATGGAAAAAAAAAAAAAAAAAGCTGAAAGGCGTGACGTCATCCAAATAGGACATCCCTCTATGGCAGCAATGTAGGCCTTAAAGGCAATGGAGGTGTTATATTTCTAATATAGGTATGACAGGTATATAAATTTCACACTCCCAATATAAAACCTGGATTCCTACGTGGGGTTAGACCAAGCAAGCTTGGTGGTGATGTTTCAGGACAAGCAGCGTCTCGCGTAGCCACTGCTCGGCCTCAGAGTCTCTGAACGACATGGCGTTGGGGTCTGACGCCGCTGCCTTGATGGAGGACGCCAGTTTGGCAGTGATCGTGTCGATTATCTTCAGAATCGAAGACCCGCCGATGATGGAGATATGGTGAGTGGATCGGATTAATCTGCATATCGCTTTGGCTTTTGCCACGAAATCTGGATCATCTATGCCGTAAGATGAAGGCGTGGCCAAACTCTGGTCTCTCGGTGGTAAGTCGCGCGGCGGTGACGTCACTGGTCCAGCTCCCCTGGATCCGCGAGTCTGGGGGGGCGGCGTGGTCGGTAGACGAGTCCTGGGTGGTCTGGGTCTAGGGGGTGGGGTGCACGGCTGCACTCTGGGAGATGGCGAGGTTCGTCTCGGAGGTGCGGAGCGGCACGCAGTAGGTGCCCGATGCCCAGCAGTGCGCGAGCACGGCTGCGGTCCGTGGCCTGACCCGTCTCCTCTGGTTGCAAAAAATGGGCGATCGTGGCCCCTCCCCACAGTATGGTAATTGTGATCTTCATCCTCACTGCTAGGTGATAGCTGGTCTTCATCATAATAGTCATCATACCTGGATCTGGGTTGACGTTCGGCTCTGGGATCTAGCCACAGCGCAGGTCCGCGCCCTCGGCTTGGGCAGTCACACCTGGCCCCGGAGCACTCCGGTGAAGGGCAGAACCCCAGAGGGCCCCATCCGACAACTGGCGCGTAAAATGGCGCCCGTCTGGCCCTATGGGCGTCGCCATTTTGGTAAAAATGGCGGACCTCGTGGCTCCTCGGCGCGTAAAGTTCAGCATGGTTGGAGTAAAAGGATTTAATACGGTTCCTACCAGCTCTTTTGCCCGGGACCTTGGTCCAATGATATGGGTAGCAATGTTCATCCATAATGTATTAGGTTTCCTCGTCAATAGTAATTCTTGGTTTGTGAGAAAAAAGTTTTAAAAAATCGATAAAAACTGGAAAATGATGTTAATCAATAGATTTGTTAGGGTTAGGGTTAGGGTTAGGGTTAGGGTTAGGGTTAGGGTTAGGGTTAGGGTTAGGGTTAGGTTAAGAGCAATCTGCCCACTTTTCAAAAGTGGTTTTTTGGACGTAAATGTTGAACGCAGAGGGGCAACCTCATACCGAGACCATCCTCGGATACCTTGGGACCAGGCGCATTGGCCGAAAAAGTTTCGTCCCCTGGTGTCGATTGTGGGTACTGCAATCGCGATTTGAAAAGTTTGAAGCTCCGTAACTCCCCAACGCAGAGGGGCAACACAATTCCAAGCAGTGCCTGTTGTAGCCCTTGGCCAGGACTACATGCTCACCAATTTTTAGCCATTTCCGAGAAACTTTTTTTAACATGGAAAAAACAGGTTTTTTGGGAATAACGTCCGGTAGGGGAGGGGCAACTGCACAAGATTTTTAACCAAGATACTAGGCGTGGGGACGGATCAGAATCGGTTGAAATTTTGGTTTTATGTTGTTTCTATCCCGAGTTATGGCCGATTTGGTCTGCGCATGCGCAGTAGAGTTTTGGCCCATAATATGTCTGTTGAAAGAGGGGCTCTTCCTGATTCCAAATCCGTTGAAAGTAGGTCTCTATGACCTTCCTATCAGAAGTTATGGCCAAATTAGTACAAGTGAAATTGTGTGAAAATTTGACTAAGTGTGGAGTCAAAAATACTTCCACAGAAAGTGTCTAGGAGCACGTTTTAGGTCATTTTGAGTCGTTTGGTAATGGTCTGTGGTGAAGTTTTCTAAAAACCCTATGTAAAAAGTTGGAATCTGAATGTGGAATCTGAATGTGGAATGTGGAATCTGAATGTGGAATCTGAATGTGGAATGTGGAATCTGAATGTGGAATCTGAATGTGGAATGTGGAATCTGAATGTGGAATCTGAATGTGGAATCTGGAATCTGAATGTGGAATCTGAATGTGGAATCTGAATGTGGAATGTGGAATCTGAATGTGGAATGTGGAATTGGAATGTGGAGGGTTAGGGTTAGGGTTAGGGTTAGGGTTAGGGTTAGGGTTAGGGTTGGGTTAGGGTTAGGGTTAGGGTTAGGGTTAGGGTAGGGTTAGGGTTAGGTTAAGAGCAATGGGTTAGGGTTAGGGTTAGGGTTAGGGTTAGGGTTAGGGTTAGGGTTAGGGTTAGGGTTAGGGTTTAGGGTTAGGGTTAGGGTTAGGGTTAGGGTTAGGGTTAGGGTTAGGGTTAGGGTTAGGTTAAGAGCAATCTGCCCACTTTTCAAAAGTGGTTTTTTGGACGTAAATTTTGAACGCAGAGGGGCAACCTCATACCGAGACCATCCTCGGATACCTTGGGACCAGGCGCATTGGCCGAAAAAGTTTCGTCCCCCTGGTGGCGATTGTGGGTACTGCAATGGCGATTTGAAAAGTTTGAAGCTCCGTAACTCCCCAACGCAGAGGGGCAACACAATTCCAAGCAGTGCCTGTTGTAGCCCTTGGCCAGGACTACATGCTCACCAATTTTTAGCCATTTCCGAGAAACTTTTTTTAACATGGAAAAACAGGTTTTTTGGGAATAACGTCCGGTAGGGGAGGGGCAACTGCACAAGATTTTTAACCAAGATACTAGGCGTGGGGACGGATCAGAATCCGTTGAAATTTTACACATGTCTAGGGGGCCTGGGGCACCTGCCACACCAAAGGACATCCCTGTGCCTATCTTCCTCGCCCAGTGGCACAACTTTGAAATTTTAAAATTCAATTTTCTAAATCGGCCATAACTCGGGATAGAAACAACATAGAACCAAAATTTCAACGGATTCTGATCCGTCCCCACGCCTAGTATCTTGGTTAAAAATCTTGTGCAGTTGCCCCTCCCCTACCGGACGTTATTCCCAAAAAACCTGTTTTTCCATGTTAAAAAAAGTTTCTCGGAAATGGCTAAAAATTGGTGAGCATGTAGTCCTGGCCAAGGGCTACAACAGGCACTGCTTGGAATTGTGTTGCCCCTCTGCGTTGGGGAGTTAAGGAGCTTCAAACTTTTCAAATCGCGATTGCAGTACCCACAATCGCCACCAGGGGGACGAAACTTTTTCGGCCAATGCGCCTGGTCCCAAGGTATCCGAGGATGGTCTCGGTATGAGGTTGCCCCTCTGCGTTCAAAATTTACGTACAAAAAACCACTTTTGAAAAGTGGGCAGATTGCTCTTAACCTAACCCTAACCCTAACCCTAACCCTAACCCTAACCCTAACCCTAACCCTAACCCTAACCCTAACCCTAACCCTAACCCCTAACCCTTACGTGAGACGCTGCTTATCCTGAAACATCACCACCAAGCGTGCTTGGCTTAACCCCATCGGGGGGAATCCAGGTTTTACATTGGGAATGTGAAATTTATATACCTGTCAGACCCATGTTAGAAGTAGAACACCTCTATTTGCCTTAAAGGGCTTACATCACTGTCATAGAGGGGTATCCTATTTAGATGACGTCACGCCTTTCAGCTGTTTTTCCATTTAAGGTTTTTATTCCCCTCCCCTTATTCCTGGAGGTTAGCTCAAAATTTGACTCTAAGCACTATTATTACTACATTATTATTACCATCGCTCAATATTTGACTCTAAGCACTATTATTACTAGAATATTACCACCATCACACGTGAAATTTATATACCTGTCAGACCCATATTAGAATTAGAACACCTCCATTTGCCTTAAAGGGCTTATATCACTGTCATAGAGGGGTATCCTATTTAGATGACGTCATGCCTTTCAGCTGTTTTTCCATTTAAGGTTTTTATTCCCCTCTTCTTATTCCTGGAGGTTAGCTCAAAATTTGACTCTAAGCACTATTATTACTATATTATTATTACCATCGCTCAATATTTGACTCTAAGCACTATTATTACTATAATATTACCACCATCACATTCAATCCCACTTTCTTGGGCCTATGAGCAAGATTGTCATATTTTGTTTAGACCTTACAGGCTTGGCATGTGACTGGGTGATAAGTGTACTTTAGTGGATATACAGAGTTTAGCACATCTATGTTCTATCGCATTTTCAGCAGTGGGAGGGAATAGGCATGCTTCTGCAGTTATGGGCTCGTGGCGGGTTCTTACAAGGGATTGCTTTATTGAGAGGAAATGTTAGGTTAAGTATGAAAAAACATATATGTCCATTACACTATTATGAATCCTTATCAGGCAATACGTGGAGACAATATTGTTGACATCTTACTACTTTCCCCATGATGATCATCCATTATAGACCTGTCATGACCTCTTCTGTCTGGCCACTTATCCCTAGTACTGCTCTATCTATGCCTTGTTATATATGATGTGTTTATACCTCTTTAACATCACCACATACCTCCCTAATCCTAACCGTTTACCTGCTTGCCTAAACTTAATCTCCATCTGCCATAGGTTACTTTTACACGTGGAATTTTATCACGGATACTTTATGGAGACATAAGTGAATCCTATTTTACAATGCATTCCAGCTACAGATTATACCTATTCTACAATGCAATTTAGCTACAAAATAGATACCTATTATCTTGTCTACAAGATCCAACCACTGCGCATTCCACTATATTCCTATTCACGATGGATGTGTCCAGTCTGATGTTTAGATTAAGATAGACCATTACACATAGTCGGTCAAAAACACCTTTCAATGACCAGAATAATTCTCCAATTTCTGTATTGGACAGGAGGATTTTGGAGTGATTGTGGGAGTGCTCCGCCAGGTGTTATCCACCAGAGGGTGCTCTTGGTCTTCTCCTAGACAAGTCCACAGCTCCTACAGATTAGAATAACAATTAGAGACAATATATACTAACTAAAACCAGATTCCTTATAGTATATATATATTTATAAATAATATTGTGTCTATAATTCAAGTTGAAACAAACACAAAAATTAAAAACTGTACATCTAACAAATAGAGGCAATATTTGGAAAGACAATACCTGTCTCCCTTTAAATCCTCAATGAGTAAAAACGTATAGAATACTACTAACTACTAGAAGAAGATATATATTAAATACTAGAAGATATATACATATATGGTATATACGTATAAATAACATAATAACAAAACAATTAATAAAATAATTATTAAATAATATATAAAAAAATATTATAATCATTATTCCTACTCTAATACCACCAGGCCTTGATAGGAGATAGATATCATTACATACATAGACTCTAGCGAGTACACTAACCAGTGGACAGTCTTTGGCTGTCTGTTGTCCTCTCTTAACCTAACCCCGTCAGTGCTGTTTTTATGTGTTGTCATAATATTTATTTCTATATCGAGGGACATTATCCGGCGGTCTCCCCGGGTAGTGTCTTAGTCATGTTGGTTACGAGGGAACACTTTTGTGTCCACCACTGCAAACCAGAAGTTACTTTTATTTCTCTTTGTTCATTTTTCCATATCCATTTCATGTAAAGTATTACCACCATACATGTCATTGGGATATAGCCACACATATAGATTGAGTGAACACTGTCATATCCACCGCTCTATATCTGAAGTTATTCTTATTTCTTTTTGTTCATTTTTCCATATCCACTTCATGTAAAGTATTACCACCATACATGTCACTGGGATATAGCTATGTATATATATGTGTATATATATTGAGGGAACACTTTTGTGTTCACCACCGCAAACCTGAAGTTACTTTTATTTCTCTTTGTTCATTTTTCCATATCCATTTCATGTAAAGTATTACCACCGTACATGTCATTGGGATATAGCCACACATATAGATTGAGTGAACACTGTCATGTCCACCGCTCTATATCTGAAGTTATTCTTATTTCTTTTTGTTCATTTTTCCATATCCATTTCATGTAAAGTATTACCACCATACATGTCACTGGGATATAGCTATGTATATACATTGAGGGAACACTGTTATGTCCATCACTCTATACCTGAAGTTACTTTGTTTTCTTTTTGTTCATTTTTTCATATCCAGTTCATGCAATGTTGAATCATTAGACATGTCACACGGATATAGCCATATATATCTATGTATGTGTATTTTTGTTTTTTGTTTTCATTTATTTCAATATCTATTACGTATACCTACTGTGTAAATGCATAATATGCTTACATATCACTATAGGAAAATGGTGTTTCTGAAAAGCCTGTACGACGCATGTTACCACTGGCGATATCCATGATGATAACTTTCTACCCGCTATGGCCCAGTCCAGCCACGGGTCCAATATAGTCCATCGACGTGGCAATTTTTGTCTTTGTGCACAGTACTTTACCTTGCCTAAGCCTAAGTCACAGACCATTCAATTAGTTTATTATTATCTTTAGTGGAGGTTAATACCTTCCCCTTCCCCTTACCCTTAACCTAACCAATCGGGCCTTTTGCCTAATCCTAATTCCATATCCATCCATTTCATTCATATAGTCTTCATATTTTCTCCTACAATTGGCTTCCACCATTTACACAGGAGCTCCTAGACTCCTAGAGTCCCTGAATGCAACCATTCACCGGCTCAAACTTTCTTTTCTCCAAATTTCCGAGGGCCATTGAATGCAACCATCTCCGGTCCAATTTTTTAGAATTAATTTTTATATCTAGGTTTAATATAATTTTATTTTTTAGTTCTGCGCCCCCCTCTGGGGTATAGATAATTTTCCAATCTCTTTCCCTTTGGGGAATTTTTATTTCTTTATTTTAAATTCGTTTTGGATATCGCCAAACTTAGAGGTCACGGGGTTAAAGGCATATCCGCCTGAATCCCGCTTCCATCTCCCTCTTTCCGCTCAGGTCTTCATGCTGGAAGCACACCTATAATTGCTCGTACAGGTATTTTCTCAAGTTTGCTGGCTGAAGAAGGTTTTTTCTGTAACCGAAACGTCCCGCCGTTAATTGCAACTGTAAATAAACAAATCTACTTGATTAACATCATTTTCCAGTTTTTCCGAATTTTTTTCACAAACTAAGAATATACTACTGACGAGGAAACTAAATCTATTATGGATGAACATTGCTACCCATATCATTGGACTAAGGTCCCGAGCAAAAGAGCTGGTAGGAACCGTATTCAATCTTTTTACTCCAACCACGCTGAACTTTACGCACCGAGGAGCCACGAGGTCCGCCATTTTTACCAAAATGGCGACGCCCATAGGGCCAGACGGGCGCCATTTTACGCGCCAGTTGTCGGATGGGGCCCTCTGGGGTTCTGCCCTTCACCGGAGTGCTCCGGGGCCAGGTGTGACTGCCCAAGCCGAGGGCGCGGACCTGCGCTGTGGCTAGAACCTAGAGCCGAACATCAACCCAGATCCAGGTATGACGACTACTATGATGAAGACCAGCTATCACCGAGCAGTGACGATGAAGATTACAATTACCATAATGTGGGGAGGGGCCACGGTCGCCCATGTTTTGCAACCAGAGGAGACGGGTCAGGCCACGGACCACAATCGTGCTCTCGCACTGCTGGGCGTCGTGCACCTACTGCACCGTCACAATTTGTGTGCCACTCCAGACCTCCGAGACCAACCTCGCCATCTCCCAGAGCGCAGCCGCGCACTCCACCCCCCAGATCCAGACCACCCAGGACTCGTCCACCGACCACGCCGCCCCCCCAGACTCGCGGATCCAGGGGAGCTGGACCAGTGACGTCACCGCCATGCGACTTACCACCGAGAGACCAGAGTCTGGCCACGCCTCCATCTTACGGTATAGATGATCCAGACTTCGTGGCAAAGGCCAAGGCGGTGTGCAGACTAATTCGAGCCACGCACCACATCTCCAGCATCGGTGGGTCTTCGATTCCGAAAATAATCGATACGCTCACTGCCAAACTGGCGTCCTCCATTAAGGCAGCAGCGTCAGACCCCAACGCCATGTCGTTCATAGACTCTGAGGCCGAGCAGTGGTTACGTGAGACGCTGCTTATCCTGAAACATCACCACCAAGCGTGCTTGGCTTAACCCCATCGGGGGAATCCAGGTTTTACATTGGGAATGTGAAATTTATATACCTGTCAGACCCATGTTAGAAGTAGAACACCTCCATTTGCCTTAAAGGGCTTACATCACTGTCATAGAGGGGTATCCTATTTAGATGACGTCACGCCTTTCAGCTGTTTTTTCCATTTAAGGTTTTTATTCCCCTCCCCTTATTCCTGGAGGTTAGCTCAAAATTTGACTCTAAGCACTATTATTACTACATTATTATTACCATCGCTCAATATTTGACTCTAAGCACTATTATTACTAGAATATTACCACCATCACACGTGAAATTTATATACCTGTCAGACCCATATTAGAATTAGAACACCTCCATTTGCCTTAAAGGGCTTATATCACTGTCATAGAGGGGTATCCTATTTAGATGACGTCATGCCTTTCAGCTGTTTTTCCATTTAAGGTTTTTATTCCCCTCTTCTTATTCCTGGAGGTTAGCTCAAAATTTGACTCTAAGCACTATTATTACTATATTATTATTACCATCGCTCAATATTTGACTCTAAGCACTATTATTACTATAATATTACCACCATCACATTCAATCCCACTTTCTTGGGCCTATGAGCAAGATTGTCATATTTTGTTTAGACCTTACAGGCTTGGCATGTGACTGGGTGATAAGTGTACTTTAGTGGATATACAGAGTTTAGCACATCTATGTTCTATCGCATTTTCAGCAGTGGGAGGGAATAGGCATGCTTCTGCAGTTATGGGCTCGTGGCGGGTTCTTACAAGGGATTGCTTTATTGAGAGGAAATGTTAGGTTAAGTATGAAAAAACATATATGTCCATTACACTATTATGAATCCTTATCAGGCAATACGTGGAGACAATATTGTTGACATCTTACTACTTTCCCCATGATGATCATCCATTATAGACCTGTCATGACCTCTTCTGTCTGGCCACTTATCCCTAGTACTGCTCTATCTATGCCTTGTTATATATGATGTGTTTATACCTCTTTAACATCACCACATACCTCCCTAATCCTAACCGTTTACCTGCTTGCCTAAACTTAATCTCCATCTGCCATAGGTTACTTTTACACGTGGAATTTTATCACGGATACTTTATGGAGACATAAGTGAATCCTATTTTACAATGCATTCCAGCTACAGATTATACCTATTCTACAATGCAATTTAGCTACAAAATAGATACCTATTATCTTGTCTACAAGATCCAACCACTGCGCATTCCACTATATTCCTATTCACGATGGATGTGTCCAGTCTGATGTTTAGATTAAGATAGACCATTACACATAGTCGGTCAAAAACACCTTTCAATGACCAGAATAATTCTCCAATTTCTGTATTGGACAGGAGGATTTTGGAGTGATTGTGGGAGTGCTCCGCCAGGTGTTATCCACCAGAGGGTGCTCTTGGTCTTCTCCTAGACAAGTCCACAGCTCCTACAGATTAGAATAACAATTAGAGACAATATATACTAACTAAAACCAGATTCCTTATAGTATATATATATTTATAAATAATATTGTGTCTATAATTCAAGTTGAAACAAACACAAAAATTAAAAACTGTACATCTAACAAATAGAGGCAATATTTGGAAAGACAATACCTGTCTCCCTTTAAATCCTCAATGAGTAAAAACGTATAGAATACTACTAACTACTAGAAGAAGATATATATTAAATACTAGAAGATATATACATATATGGTATATACGTATAAATAACATAATAACAAAACAATTAATAAAATAATTATTAAATAATATATAAAAAAATATTATAATCATTATTCCTACTCTAATACCACCAGGCCTTGATAGGAGATAGATATCATTACATACATAGACTCTAGCGAGTACACTAACCAGTGGACAGTCTTTGGCTGTCTGTTGTCCTCTCTTAACCTAACCCCGTCAGTGCTGTTTTTATGTGTTGTCATAATATTTATTTCTATATCGAGGGACATTATCCGGCGGTCTCCCCGGGTAGTGTCTTAGTCATGTTGGTTACGAGGGAACACTTTTGTGTCCACCACTGCAAACCAGAAGTTACTTTTATTTCTCTTTGTTCATTTTTCCATATCCATTTCATGTAAAGTATTACCACCATACATGTCATTGGGATATAGCCACACATATAGATTGAGTGAACACTGTCATATCCACCGCTCTATATCTGAAGTTATTCTTATTTCTTTTTGTTCATTTTTCCATATCCACTTCATGTAAAGTATTACCACCATACATGTCACTGGGATATAGCTATGTATATATATGTGTATATATATTGAGGGAACACTTTTGTGTTCACCACCGCAAACCTGAAGTTACTTTTATTTCTCTTTGTTCATTTTTCCATATCCATTTCATGTAAAGTATTACCACCGTACATGTCATTGGGATATAGCCACACATATAGATTGAGTGAACACTGTCATGTCCACCGCTCTATATCTGAAGTTATTCTTATTTCTTTTTGTTCATTTTTCCATATCCATTTCATGTAAAGTATTACCACCATACATGTCACTGGGATATAGCTATGTATATACATTGAGGGAACACTGTTATGTCCATCACTCTATACCTGAAGTTACTTTGTTTTCTTTTTGTTCATTTTTTCATATCCAGTTCATGCAATGTTGAATCATTAGACATGTCACACGGATATAGCCATATATATCTATGTATGTGTATTTTTGTTTTTTGTTTTCATTTATTTCAATATCTATTACGTATACCTACTGTGTAAATGCATAATATGCTTACATATCACTATAGGAAAATGGTGTTTCTGAAAAGCCTGTACGACGCATGTTACCACTGGCGATATCCATGATGATAACTTTCTACCCGCTATGGCCCAGTCCAGCCACGGGTCCAATATAGTCCATCGACGTGGCAATTTTTGTCTTTGTGCACAGTACTTTACCTTGCCTAAGCCTAAGTCACAGACCATTCAATTAGTTTATTATTATCTTTAGTGGAGGTTAATACCTTCCCCTTCCCCTTACCCTTAACCTAACCAATCGGGCCTTTTGCCTAATCCTAATTCCATATCCATCCATTTCATTCATATAGTCTTCATATTTTCTCCTACAATTGGCTTCCACCATTTACACAGGAGCTCCTAGACTCCTAGAGTCCCTGAATGCAACCATTCACCGGCTCAAACTTTCTTTTCTCCAAATTTCCGAGGGCCATTGAATGCAACCATCTCCGGTCCAATTTTTTAGAATTAATTTTTATATCTAGGTTTAATATAATTTTATTTTTTAGTTCTGCGCCCCCCTCTGGGGTATAGATAATTTTCCAATCTCTTTCCCTTTGGGGAATTTTTATTTCTTTATTTTAAATTCGTTTTGGATATCGCCAAACTTAGAGGTCACGGGGTTAAAGGCATATCCGCCTGAATCCCGCTTCCATCTCCCTCTTTCCGCTCAGGTCTTCATGCTGGAAGCACACCTATAATTGCTCGTACAGGTATTTTCTCAAGTTTGCTGGCTGAAGAAGGTTTTTTCTGTAACCGAAACGTCCCGCCGTTAATTGCAACTGTAAATAAACAAATCTACTTGATTAACATCATTTTCCAGTTTTTCCGAATTTTTTTCACAAACTAAGAATATACTACTGACGAGGAAACTAAATCTATTATGGATGAACATTGCTACCCATATCATTGGACTAAGGTCCCGAGCAAAAGAGCTGGTAGGAACCGTATTCAATCTTTTTACTCCAACCACGCTGAACTTTACGCACCGAGGAGCCACGAGGTCCGCCATTTTTACCAAAATGGCGACGCCCATAGGGCCAGACGGGCGCCATTTTACGCGCCAGTTGTCGGATGGGGCCCTCTGGGGTTCTGCCCTTCACCGGAGTGCTCCGGGGCCAGGTGTGACTGCCCAAGCCGAGGGCGCGGACCTGCGCTGTGGCTAGAACCTAGAGCCGAACATCAACCCAGATCCAGGTATGACGACTACTATGATGAAGACCAGCTATCACCGAGCAGTGACGATGAAGATTACAATTACCATAATGTGGGGAGGGGCCACGGTCGCCCATGTTTTGCAACCAGAGGAGACGGGTCAGGCCACGGACCACAATCGTGCTCTCGCACTGCTGGGCGTCGTGCACCTACTGCACCGTCACAATTTGTGTGCCACTCCAGACCTCCGAGACCAACCTCGCCATCTCCCAGAGCGCAGCCGCGCACTCCACCCCCCAGATCCAGACCACCCAGGACTCGTCCACCGACCACGCCGCCCCCCCAGACTCGCGGATCCAGGGGAGCTGGACCAGTGACGTCACCGCCATGCGACTTACCACCGAGAGACCAGAGTCTGGCCACGCCTCCATCTTACGGTATAGATGATCCAGACTTCGTGGCAAAGGCCAAGGCGGTGTGCAGACTAATTCGAGCCACGCACCACATCTCCAGCATCGGTGGGTCTTCGATTCCGAAAATAATCGATACGCTCACTGCCAAACTGGCGTCCTCCATTAAGGCAGCAGCGTCAGACCCCAACGCCATGTCGTTCATAGACTCTGAGGCCGAGCAGTGGTTACGTGAGACGCTGCTTATCCTGAAACATCACCACCAAGCGTGCTTGGCTTAACCCCATCGGGGGAATCCAGGTTTTACATTGGGAATGTGAAATTTATATACCTGTCAGACCCATGTTAGAAGTAGAACACCTCCATTTGCCTTAAAGGGCTTACATCACTGTCATAGAGGGGTATCCTATTTAGATGACGTCACGCCTTTCAGCTGTTTTTTCCATTTAAGGTTTTTATTCCCCTCCCCTTATTCCTGGAGGTTAGCTCAAAATTTGACTCTAAGCACTATTATTACTACATTATTATTACCATCGCTCAATATTTGACTCTAAGCACTATTATTACTAGAATATTACCACCATCACACGTGAATTTATATACCTGTCAGACCCATATTAGAATTAGAACACCTCCATTTGCCTTAAAGGGCTTATATCACTGTCATAGAGGGGTATCCTATTTAGATGACGTCATGCCTTTCAGCTGTTTTTCCATTTAAGGTTTTTATTCCCCTCTTCTTATTCCTGGAGGTTAGCTCAAAATTTGACTCTAAGCACTATTATTACTATATTATTATTACCATCGCTCAATATTTGACTCTAAGCACTATTATTACTATAATATTACCACCATCACATTCAATCCCACTTTCTTGGGCCTATGAGCAAGATTGTCATATTTTGTTTAGACCTTACAGGCTTGGCATGTGACTGGGTGATAAGTGTACTTTAGTGGATATACAGAGTTTAGCACATCTATGTTCTATCGCATTTTCAGCAGTGGGAGGGAATAGGCATGCTTCTGCAGTTATGGGCTCGTGGCGGGTTCTTACAAGGGATTGCTTTATTGAGAGGAAATGTTAGGTTAAGTATGAAAAAACATATATGTCCATTACACTATTATGAATCCTTATCAGGCAATACGTGGAGACAATATTGTTGACATCTTACTACTTTCCCCATGATGATCATCCATTATAGACCTGTCATGACCTCTTCTGTCTGGCCACTTATCCCTAGTACTGCTCTATCTATGCCTTGTTATATATGATGTGTTTATACCTCTTTAACATCACCACATACCTCCCTAATCCTAACCGTTTACCTGCTTGCCTAAACTTAATCTCCATCTGCCATAGGTTACTTTTACACGTGGAATTTTATCACGGATACTTTATGGAGACATAAGTGAATCCTATTTTACAATGCATTCCAGCTACAGATTATACCTATTCTACAATGCAATTTAGCTACAAAATAGATACCTATTATCTTGTCTACAAGATCCAACCACTGCGCATTCCACTATATTCCTATTCACGATGGATGTGTCCAGTCTGATGTTTAGATTAAGATAGACCATTACACATAGTCGGTCAAAAACACCTTTCAATGACCAGAATAATTCTCCAATTTCTGTATTGGACAGGAGGATTTTGGAGTGATTGTGGGAGTGCTGTGCCAGGTGTTATCCACCAGAGGGTGCTCTTGGTCTTCTCCTAGACAAGTCCACAGCTCCTACAGATTAGAATAACAATTAGAGACAATATATACTAACTAAAACCAGATTCCTTATAGTATATATATATTTATAAATAATATTGTGTCTATAATTCAAGTTGAAACAAACACAAAAATTAAAAACTGTACATCTAACAAATAGAGGCAATATTTGGAAAGACAATACCTGTCTCCCTTTAAATCCTCAATGAGTAAAAACTTATAGAATACTACTAACTACTAGAAGAAGATATATATTAAATACTAGAAGATATATACATATATGGTATATACGTATAAATAACATAATAACAAAACAATTAATAAAATAATTATTAAATAATATATAAAAAAATATTATAATCATTATTCCTACTCTAATACCACCAGGCCTTGATAGGAGATAGATATCATTACATACATAGACTCTAGCGAGTACACTAACCAGTGGACAGTCTTTGGCTGTCTGTTGTCCTCTCTTAACCTAACCCCGTCAGTGCTGTTTTTATGTGTTGTCATAATATTTATTTCTATATCGAGGGACATTATCCGGCGGTCTCCCCGGGTAGTGTCTTAGTCATGTTGGTTACGAGGGAACACTTTTGGGTCCACCACTGCAAACCAGAAGTTACTTTTATTTCTCTTTGTTCATTTTTCCATATCCATTTCATGTAAAGTATTACCACCATACATGTCATTGGGATATAGCCACACATATAGATTGAGTGAACACTGTCATATCCACCGCTCTATATCTGAAGTTATTCTTATTTCTTTTTGTTCATTTTTCCATATCCACTTCATGTAAAGTATTACCACCATACATGTCACTGGGATATAGCTATGTATATATATGTGTATATATATTGAGGGAACACTTTTGTGTTCACCACCGCAAACCTGAAGTTACTTTTATTTCTCTTTGTTCATTTTTCCATATCCATTTCATGTAAAGTATTACCACCGTACATGTCATTGGGATATAGCCACACATATAGATTGAGTGAACACTGTCATGTCCACCGCTCTATATCTGAAGTTATTCTTATTTCTTTTTGTTCATTTTTCCATATCCATTTCATGTAAAGTATTACCACCATACATGTCACTGGGATATAGCTATGTATATACATTGAGGGAACACTGTTATGTCCATCACTCTATACCTGAAGTTACTTTGTTTTCTTTTTGTTCATTTTTTCATATCCAGTTCATGCAATGTTGAATCATTAGACATGTCACACGGATATAGCCATATATATCTATGTATGTGTATTTTTGTTTTTTGTTTTCATTTATTTCAATATCTATTACGTATACCTACTGTGTAAATGCATAATATGCTTACATATCACTATAGGAAAATGGTGTTTCTGAAAAGCCTGTACGACGCATGTTACCACTGGCGATATCCATGATGATAACTTTCTACCCGCTATGGCCCAGTCCAGCCACGGGTCCAAATTAGTCCATCGACGTGGCAATTTTTGTCTTTGTGCACAGTACTTTACCTTGCCTAAGCCTAAGTCACAGACCATTCAATTAGTTTATTATTATCTTTAGTGGAGGTTAATACCTTCCCCTTCCCCTTACCCTTAACCTAACCAATCGGGCCTTTTGCCTAATCCTAATTCCATATCCATCCATTTCATTCGTATAGTCTTCATATTTTCTCCTACAATTGGCTTCCACCATTTACACAGGAGCTCCTAGACTCCTAGAGTCCCTGAATGCAACCATTCACCGGCTCAAACTTTCTTTTCTCCAAATTTCCGAGGGCCATTGAATGCAACCATCTCCGGTCCAATTTTTTAGAATTAATTTTTATATCTAGGTTTAATATAATTTTATTTTTTAGTTCTGCGCCCCCCTCTGGGGTATAGATAATTTTCCAATCTCTTTCCCTTTGGGGAATTTTTATTTCTTTATTTTAAATTCGTTTTGGATATCGCCAAACTTAGAGGTCACGGGGTTAAAGGCATATCCGCCTGAATCCCGCTTCCATCTCCCTCTTTCCGCTCAGGTCTTCATGCTGGAAGCACACCTATAATTGCTCGTACAGGTATTTTCTCAAGTTTGCTGGCTGAAGAAGGTTTTTTCTGTAACCGAAACGTCCCGCCGTTAATTGCAACTGTAAATAAACAAATCTACTTGATTAACATCATTTTCCAGTTTTTCCGAATTTTTTTCACAAACTAAGAATATACTACTGACGAGGAAACTAAATCTATTATGGATGAACATTGCTACCCATATCATTGGACTAAGGTCCCGAGCAAAAGAGCTGGTAGGAACCGTATTCAATCTTTTTACTCCAACCACGCTGAACTTTACGCACCGAGGAGCCACGAGGTCCGCCATTTTTACCAAAATGGCGACGCCCATAGGGCCAGACGGGCGCCATTTTACGCGCCAGTTGTCGGATGGGGCCCTCTGGGGTTCTGCCCTTCACCGGAGTGCTCCGGGGCCAGGTGTGACTGCCCAAGCCGAGGGCGCGGACCTGCGCTGTGGCTAGAACCTAGAGCCGAACATCAACCCAGATCCAGGTATGACGACTACTATGATGAAGACCAGCTATCACCGAGCAGTGACGATGAAGATTACAATTACCATAATGTGGGGAGGGGCCACGGTCGCCCATGTTTTGCAACCAGAGGAGACGGGTCAGGCCACGGACCACAATCGTGCTCTCGCACTGCTGGGCGTCGTGCACCTACTGCACCGGCACAATTTGTGTGCCACTCCAGACCTCCGAGACCAACCTCGCCATCTCCCAGAGCGCAGCCGCGCACTCCACCCCCCAGATCCAGACCACCCAGGACTCGTCCACCGACCACGCCGCCCCCCCAGACTCGCGGATCCAGGGGAGCTGGACCAGTGACGTCACCGCCATGCGACTTACCACCGAGAGACCAGAGTCTGGCCACGCCTCCATCTTACGGTATAGATGATCCAGACTTCGTGGCAAAGGCCAAGGCGGTGTGCAGACTAATTCGAGCCACGCACCACATCTCCAGCATCGGTGGGTCTTCGATTCCGAAAATAATCGATACGCTCACTGCCAAACTGGCGTCCTCCATTAAGGCAGCAGCGTCAGACCCCAACGCCATGTCGTTCATAGACTCTGAGGCCGAGCAGTGGTTACGTGAGACGCTGCTTATCCTGAAACATCACCACCAAGCGTGCTTGGCTTAACCCCATCGGGGGAATCCAGGTTTTACATTGGGAATGTGAAATTTATATACCTGTCAGACCCATGTTAGAAGTAGAACACCTCCATTTGCCTTAAAGGGCTTACATCACTGTCATAGAGGGGTATCCTATTTAGATGACGTCACGCCTTTCAGCTGTTTTTCCATTTAAGGTTTTTATTCCCCTCCCCTTATTCCTGGAGGTTAGCTCAAAATTTGACTCTAAGCACTATTATTACTACATTATTATTACCATCGCTCAATATTTGACTCTAAGCACTATTATTACTAGAATATTACCACCATCACACGTGAAATTTATATACCTGTCAGACCCATATTAGAATTAGAACACCTCCATTTGCCTTAAAGGGCTTATATCACTGTCATAGAGGGGTATCCTATTTAGATGACGTCATGCCTTTCAGCTGTTTTTCCATTTAAGGTTTTTATTCCCCTCTTCTTATTCCTGGAGGTTAG
The DNA here is from genome assembly GCA_026122265.1 of Ammodytes dubius. NCBI lineage: Eukaryota > Metazoa > Chordata > Actinopteri > Uranoscopiformes > Ammodytidae > Ammodytes > Ammodytes dubius. Next base: position 50,794 of record CM047518.1, read on the forward strand.
CTCAAAATTTGACTCTAAGCACTATTATTACTATATTATTATTACCATCGCTCAATATTTGACTCTAAGCACTATTATTACTATAATATTACCACCATCACATTCAATCCCACTTTCTTGGGCCTATGAGCAAGATTGTCATATTTTGTTTAGACCTTACAGGCTTGGCATGTGACTGGGTGATAAGTGTACTTTAGTGGATATACAGAGTTTAGCACATCTATGTTCTATCGCATTTTCAGCAGTGGGAGGGAATAGGCATGCTTCTGCAGTTATGGGCTCGTGGCGGGTTCTTACAAGGGATTGCTTTATTGAGAGGAAATGTTAGGTTAAGTATGAAAAAACATATATGTCCATTACACTATTATGAATCCTTATCAGGCAATACGTGGAGACAATATTGTTGACATCTTACTACTTTCCCCATGATGATCATCCATTATAGACCTGTCATGACCTCTTCTGTCTGGCCACTTATCCCTAGTACTGCTCTATCTATGCCTTGTTATATATGATGTGTTTATACCTCTTTAACATCACCACATACCTCCCTAATCCTAACCGTTTACCTGCTTGCCTAAACTTAATCTCCATCTGCCATAGGTTACTTTTACACGTGGAATTTTATCACGGATACTTTATGGAGACATAAGTGAATCCTATTTTACAATGCATTCCAGCTACAGATTATACCTATTCTACAATGCAATTTAGCTACAAAATAGATACCTATTATCTTGTCTACAAGATCCAACCACTGCGCATTCCACTATATTCCTATTCACGATGGATGTGTCCAGTCTGATGTTTAGATTAAGATAGACCATTACACATAGTCGGTCAAAAACACCTTTCAATGACCAGAATAATTCTCCAATTTCTGTATTGGACAGGAGGATTTTGGAGTGATTGTGGGAGTGCTGTGCCAGGTGTTATCCACCAGAGGGTGCTCTTGGTCTTCTCCTAGACAAGTCCACAGCTCCTACAGATTAGAATAACAATTAGAGACAATATATACTAACTAAAACCAGATTCCTTATAGTATATATATATTTATAAATAATATTGTGTCTATAATTCAAGTTGAAACAAACACAAAAATTAAAAACTGTACATCTAACAAATAGAGGCAATATTTGGAAAGACAATACCTGTCTCCCTTTAAATCCTCAATGAGTAAAAACTTATAGAATACTACTAACTACTAGAAGAAGATATATATTAAATACTAGAAGATATATACATATATGGTATATACGTATAAATAACATAATAACAAAACAATTAATAAAATAATTATTAAATAATATATAAAAAAATATTATAATCATTATTCCTACTCTAATACCACCAGGCCTTGATAGGAGATAGATATCATTACATACATAGACTCTAGCGAGTACACTAACCAGTGGACAGTCTTTGGCTGTCTGTTGTCCTCTCTTAACCTAACCCAACCCTAACCCTAACCCTAACCCTAACCCTAACCCTAACCCTAACCCTCCACATTCCAATTCCACATTCCACATTCAGATTCCACATTCCACATTCAGATTCCACATTCAGATTCCACATTCAGATTCCAGATTCCACATTCAGATTCCACATTCAGATTCCACATTCCACATTCAGATTCCACATTCAGATTCCACATTCAGATTCCAACTTTTTACATAGGGTTTTTAGAAAACTTCACCACAGACCATTACCAAACGACTCAAAATGACCTAAAACGTGCTCCTAGACACTTTCTGTGGGAAGTATTTTTGACTCCACACTTAGTCAAATTTTCACACAATTTCACTTGTACTCATTTGGCCATAACTTCTGATAGGAAGGTCATAGACAGACATATTATGGGCCAAAACTCTACTGCGCATGCGCAGACCAAATCGGCCATAACTCGGGATAGAAACAACATAAAACCAAAATTTCAACCGATTCTGATCCGTCCCCACGCCTAGTATCTTGGTTAAAAATCTTGTGCAGTTGCCCCTCCCCTACCGGACGTTATTCCCAAAAAACCTGTTTTTCCATGTTAAAAGAAGTTTCTCGGAAATGGCTAAAAATTGGTGAGCATGTAGTCCTGGCCAAGGGCTACAACAGGCACTGCTTGGAATTGTGTTGCCCCTCTGCGTTGGGGAGTTACGGAGCTTCAAACTTTTCAAATCGCGATTGCAGTACCCACAATCGCCACCAGGGGGACGAAACTTTTTCGGCCAATGCGCCTGGTCCCAAGGTATCCGAGGATGGTCTCGGTATGAGGTTGCCCCTCTGCGTTCAAAATTTACGTCCAAAAAACCACTTTTGAAAAGTGGGCAGATTGCTCTTAACCCTAACCCTAACCCTAACCCTAACCCTAACTAATCATCCTAGATAAATTCTAAAGACCAGAAAAAGAAGAAAAATCCAAGAACAAATCACTCTGGACAAATTCGAAAGACCTTAAATACAGAACCCTTTTTAGGGCAATCCAAGTCAAGTAACCAATCACTCTGGGTATATTCCAAGACCAGAAATAGAGAACCCTTTTTAGGGCAATCCTAAGTCAGTAACTAATCACTTTGGGTAATATGGAATGAGTAGCTGCAGATAACCTGCGATGGTCCGTGCATTACCTTTGGCTCCCCAGTTCAACTGCCCAGTCGTTGGATGAGGTGGGGGGGGTCACCGAGATAGCTCAAACTACCTAACCCTAACCCTAACCCTAACCCTAACCCTTTCAAGCCTATTAGTCAGCTGCAGATATGACTTGACCCCAAAAAAATTCTAACAAAAGGTTTTTCAGTGGATTACAGTAGTATCATATGTACTTAAAAACATACTAAAAGTCTACCAAAATCTGACCACTAGAAAGGCCCCATTTTCAAAATTTCCAAAATGGCGGCCGTCAGGTCCTTAAAATGAACATTCCATTCCTTTGTATTCTTCCTAGAACAGGAATACTGGTGCCCGATACATGTTTTGGCCATGAAATATTCTAATTAGCATATTTGCACGATAGATAAGTGAATAAAAAGTACAGTTATATATTAAAGGAATTGGTAACAAGCATAATTATGCAAAAAATAAGGACAATTTCCCTTAAGTAACTCCATATTTCTCCTTTCTCATATCGTTTTGCCTAGCGTTGGTGGTTTCTGTGGTTCATAACCATTCTCTCTGCATGTCCTCTCCTCTTTGCCCCATTTCCACTCTGTCTCTCCAATCTATCTAATAAAGAAAAAATGCCCCCAAAAAATAACTGTGGTACTGTAAAATTAGTCAAAACTGGGCTGCCACGTGAAGGCTCAGTACCGCTAACCCCTTCTATTTTTTTGTTTTTATATATATATTTCTTTAAATGTTATAATGTGTTTTTTTTGCCTTTTGTTTTTTTATATTTTTTTTATACTTTTCTAATTTATACATATCTTTTTTATATTTTCATCAGTTGTTTCCTCTTATTCTAATTTTTTTTCTTTACTTTTTTGCACCTTGACCTTCACTAGATTTACCATTAGTCGTCACACTCTTCCTGCCATAGAGGTTGATTATAGTGATTCTCACAATTCCCTACTTGACATGGTCCACATGCATGGTAGTCCTAAATGCGGGAAGTTGTATCACATCCTGTGAAGGCGTGAATAAACAGCAACTGGGAACACAAGTCACTACCAAGGACTTTTTTCATCTCACTGATGTTGTAAACCTTAGTAACTTTGGACTTGTCTGATCGAAAATAGAGGCCTCTACTCCACGTCCCAGCATAGTAGAGGAGAAGAATGAGTAGGTCTGTATCCTCCCCTATCAAGGTTGTGGGCTGATGTTCTGAGGCCTTGACTGCAGCTTTGACAATGTCCACGTCTGCATCACCTAATGCATTGATAACAGTGCAGCCCTTCTTCTCCAGCTCCACTGTCATAAGATTGATAAGTCCTTGTTTGTTGCAAGATCTTGAAAGGAAATCATCCTTTCTTCCCACAAACTCAGTCTCTGCATTGAAGTTAACAATAGGGTGAGTGTTTTCACCACGTCTGTGATGCATATTGTCTTTGATGGAAGGACCTTCGCTATAACCATCAAAAACAACAGTTGCTTTACCATAATGGCGTATGGTAAAGTCTGCATATGAATCTGCAATGGCACAGTAACTCACACCCTTTTTCCATGCCAAGCGGTGAACCAGGGAGCCAACATCAAGGACATAATGCTCACTTGGTGGGATGGAATCCAGGATAGTTTTGTTTGTTGTTTGTTTCTTGCTTGAAAATTCAGTGACTGCCTGTGCTAGTTGGGGCTTGTTGGCTTTACGGAAGATTTCCTTGCCTTCGAACAGGGCTGCAGGAAATGAGCACAGCTCGTAGGTCATTACGTCTTCCAGTGAAAACTGTCCAGTTTTCGACATGATCAGGAAGCGTTGGAACAGCAGAGCAGGATCAATGGTTCGGTCTTGGGCAACTTTGATGGTGGAGTCATCTGTAAGTGTTTTTGCCCGGTCTTTCCGTTTGAAGGATATTCCAAAAACGGGTTTTCCAATGATCTTTTCAATGATCTATTTGCCAACAGTCTCAAACTCATGCACATTCACCTCCTCTTTTGCAACAACACCAGTTACAATATTTCTCAGAGATGGGTCTGGGGAGAATGGTGTGCAAATGCTAAGCTTTTCCTTGATCTTTTCTAAATCAGAGTGATCTCTTTTCATCCTTGCTTCTGAGGATTCTCGGTGCTGCTCGCTGGTCGTGTAGGTGAGGTCATTGAATTCCTGCATGGCGTTGTTGTGTTCAGATGTTATGGGTGTAGACATGGTCCACAATGCTCGCATTTCTTCAGTCATTCCACTTCCATGGGTCAAGCCTCCACTGCTTTTCAAGGATCGCATCAATGTCTGCTCGATGACGAGGTCAGAGCTAAGGCCGGCCCAGTACTGGTTGCTGCGGCGTATCACATGGAAGCCCCTGGAAAACTTGTCATGTACATCAGGGTGTCTTGTTTCGAGTTGACACATTTCTTGGAGGTAGAAATATGACGATTTCAGGTAGTTGTAGTGCCCAGCGGCAGCAAATATTGGCAGACAGTCCAACATTGTGCGCAAGTGCATCTTCCAAGATCCGGTACGATCTGCTTTGATCAGAGCTCGGGCTGCCTGCAGCATATTCTGATAGTTTACCCACAGCCGGCTGGTTTTTGACCTTGTGCTAAGGTCTGCCCTCTTCATGTCCACCTTTTCCTTGATTTGGTGTAGCATATCTGATGCTGCAGCACTCTCCAAAGTTGTTTCTTTCGTTACCATGGATGAGTATATCTCTTCAGCTTGGTTCACCAATGTCTCAAACTGTGAGTCATCCTCCTGCAGCTCTGACACAACTAGGTGATTAAGACATCTGTCCACCAGCAAATGTCCACGAAAAGCTCTTTGCACTGACTTTCCAGTCATCATGTGCTGGACGGCATTTGATCCATAGACAACTTCCATAATGTCCCTCAGTCCTGTGCCTTCCATCAGTGTGCCTATTGCACCAAGTAGGTTCATAAAAGTATGGAAACCTGCAAGCATTAAGACTATGTTTTTTAGGGGACTAAAGATGGTCATAGAAAATGCATTTCCTGCTGAAAATGCGTGTGAATGCTGAAACAGCTTACGCTAAACTGGATAGCTGAGTATGAAGATTTGAAAAAGTTTATGAAGGTCATAATTGTATAAAAGGAGTTTAAATGGAGTTGAAAAGTTGAATATATAGAGGTTTGAATAATATTTATTTCTGAAATTATGAATACGTTGAAAGACATGGATAAAAAAACGTAGAACTGTGAAATAGTAATTGAATAGACTTGGAGCTAAAGTACATTGATGGCTTGATGGAGGGCTCGTCTGAGGACGACCTAGAGAGAGAATGTATATGAATCAGCTAAAGGAGTATGAAGATGTGGAAAAGTTAGAAATAGTCTAAAGTATGAACGGTAGTGAATTGTTGAACTCTAATTGAAACAATGTGGAATATTTAAACATTTCTAGATAAAATTATTATTGAAAGACATGAACATTTTTTTCATGCGTGAAATAGGCCTTCAAAGAGCAGAGTGTTTACCCCATTTCAACTTTGTCTCTCCAAACTGTCTAATAAAGCGGAAAAAAGAAGAAAAAAAATCTAGAAAAAAAAGTGAAATTGCCCTTTAATGGGCAGAGTGAGTCACCAAGGTGAGTGTATGTCTTATTGAGGGTCTGTGATCAGACAGAAATCCCAACTTTTCGAGGCCTCAGAGAGGTAATTTCATCCAAAACGTCACCTCAAACCACTGCCTCTAACTAACAGACCATGAGTCTAACTGACAAAATAATTTTATTGTTAGAACCAGAAGAATCTGATGAAGACACAGTGTGCAGATTATGTCTGTAATGTGAAGAATATGAGAACCAGAGCATTTTAAAAGTGTGGTACAGTCTGCCTTTCTCCAGAAATGTCATGTCTCAGTTATCAAGGCGGCAGTTGGTTAGACACCATTTAGCTTGGAAGCCCAGACTTCCCATTGTGTAGGTCCAATTGCTTCAGTAGTCACATCTATGCGACCGGCAGAATATGTCCTACATTTTGTTGTAAAAATTATCCATGTAGGGTTTAATTTGTAGGAGTGACAGGCAGTTATATCATAGGTTTTGGTGTATTTTTACAACAGTTCTACACTGTAACAGTTGGTTCCCCCACTCTGCCTCTGAACATTCTGTCCCATCCGGATCCCATCATAAATTTAGAAAGAGGTTGAAAAAAAGCTTAAAACTAAAACAGTGTCCATCTTGAAAATGACACCTTTCTAGTGGTCAAATTTTGGTAGACTTTTAGTATGTTATTAAGGACACCTAGTACTACATAAAACAGCTGAAAACCTTGTTAGAATTTTTTTAGGGTTAGGTGTTTTTTTTCCATATATGCAGCCGCCTATATACCTATCTCCCTTCTATTTTTAATAATTCAAACATAAGTCGATTAATTGTCATTGGTTTCAAGTGTTATTTTCTCAGCCTAGGAAGGGGCTAGACACCTAATTTTTTCACATTCAGGGTCGGACTGAGCCCAGGTACTCACCCATAATTTTTGGTCATGATAGCGCCAACTAGTGGTGTAAAAAAAAAAAAAAAAAAAAAAATTAATATATACTCCAAATGGCCTGAAACGTGCTCCTAAATACTTTTTGGAAAAATTATTTTCTTAGGACTCAGCACTTTGAGAAATTTTCCCAAAATGTTACATGGGGGTCAATGGCAGCTATATGAAGGAAGTGAGCTTGAACTCCAAAACTTCGCACACATGTCTAGGGGGCCTGGGGCACCTCCCACACCAAAGGCCAACCCTTTGCCCATTTCCCTCGCTGAGTGGCACAATTTTGAAATTTTCAAATTAAATTTTCTATACCAAAACAAGCTGCCAGGGGGCCAGAATTTTGCACAGACGTAGCCCTCATCCATACCCACCACCCTATATAGTTAGAATTTATTTGCCCATCTCGCTGTTCCCATGGCAACCGTTTGAAGTGTCGTCCCATGTTAAAAAAAGTTGCCACTAGGGGCGCCGAATTTCGCAGGCATGAAGAGGGGGCCCAGGGCTACCACGGGCGCTATTCAGAATTCCCATGCCTCTCTTTTTCTTTGAATGGCAGCACTTCAAAGTTTTCAAATCAAGATTGCAGTACCCAAACAAGCCGCTAGGGGCGCCACATTTCAGGAGCAGGTCTGCTGGGGCCAGACCTATCCGAGGGTGGTCTCGGAATTCCCATGCCCCTCTGTTTGCCTGAGCTAGGTCCAAAAAACAATTTTTGAAAAGTGGTAAGTTGCTCTTAACCTAACCCTAACCCTAACCCTAACCCAAAAAAAACAACAAAAGAAAATCATATATACTCCAAATGGCCTGAAACGTGCTCCTAAATACTTTTTGGAAAAATTATTTTCTTAGGACTCAGCACTTAGAAATGTTCCCAAAATTTGACATGGGGGTCAATGGCAGCTATATGAAGGAAGTGAGCTAGAACTCCAAAACTTCGCACACATGTCTAAGGGGCCTGGGGCACCTCCCACACCAAAGGCCAACTCTTTGCCTATCTTCCTCGCCCATTGGCACAACTTTGAAATTTTAAAATTCAATTTTCTATACCAAAACAAACCACCAGGGAGCCACAAATGTGCACAGACGTAGCCCTCATCCATACCTCCCACCCCATATGGTTGAAATTCCCATGCCCCTCTCTCTGTTCCCATGGGAACGCTTTGAAATGTCATCCCATGTTAAAAAAAGTTGCCACTAGGGGCACCAAATTTCGCAGGCATGAAGAGGGGGCCCAGCGCTACCACGGGCACTATTCAGAATTCCCATGCCCCTCTTTTTCTTTGAATGGCAGCACTTCAAAGTTTTCAAATCAAGATTGCAGTACCCAAACAAGCCGCTAGGGGCGCCAAATTTCAGGAGCAGGTCTGCTGGGGCCAGACCTATCCGAGGGTGGTCTCGGAATTCCCATGCCCCTCTGTTTGCCTGAGCTAGGCCAAAAAAACAATTTTTGAAAAGTGGTAAGTTGCTCTTAACCTAACCCTAACCCTAACCCTACTGAAGGTGAGATAGTATCCTTTCTCTTGGATGATGATTCGTTCTTCTGAGTGAATGTCGTTGATGAAAGCAAACAGCAGTAAGACGAGGAGTGCGACTGCAGCCATTCTGCTCCCGAGGTCTCAGTGTGACTGTCACTCAAACACTGATGCCAACAGCTCCGTGTCAACGCTCTTCAGCAGCTTCTGAGAACCGCAGGTCTCTACGTCATGGAAAACTTTCAAGCAAGAGGCTCCTTATCAAGTCATCTTATGCCCTTTTCAGAGAATTTCAGATCAATAGATTAGACAAACGTATCGTGAGGCAACTTCTCAAAAACATCCTGTGTTGTTATCTTGGGTTCACAAGAACAGGAAAATATTGCTGCTGATGCACATCTGTGGTATTAGCAGGGGAAGTCCAGGTTGAAGTGACAGATAGGGGGAGAAGGGGGGAGGGGGGTTACAGCATAGTGGGGGATTTAATTTATCCTTTATTATTTGTTTGACTCTTTTTGTATTTTCACCTCAAATTGTCTTACTTTACTTTAAGTGTGTTTTGGTAATTTCTTTTCTTTATTTGTCAATTTACACAAGGTCCATCGAAATAAGTTCAAGTTCCCACACTCCAGAGGGGGTCCTCACACAGGGTCAGCCATAGTACAGACAGACAGACAGACAGACAGACAGACAGACACACTCCAGAGGGGGTCCTCACACAGGGTCAGCCATAGTACAGACAGACAGACAGACAGACAGACAGACAGACAGACAGACAGACACACTCCAGAGGGGGTCCTCACACAGGGTCAGCCATAGTACAGCGCCCCTGGAGCAGTTTGGGGTTAAGTGTCTTGCTCAAGGACACAAACCTCACCTGTCCAGTGTAAAAAAATCCAGTGTTAATACACAGCCTAGGCTCTGTAAATAGACACGTTGCTAGCCACAGTGGCCCCCCTTTGTTTACATACCCTTTGTATTACGGTAGTTAAATGAGTATTTACAGTAGGATACTACTATCACTTCTATGAAGTATTAGGTGTGTGTGTGTGTGTGCAGGGGCGCCGTAATGGGGTGAAAAGTTAGGACGATTCTAAGGGCCCGTGACTGGCAGGGGCCCAAAAAATATTAGAATTTAAGGATTTATTTTTTCTTAAATAAACCTGTCATCGTTAATCAATAATCTCCACTAATAAAACATTGTATATAACGTGAAATAAATAAAATTAATGGTTAATTTAAAAGTTTTCTGACAAAGTAACAATTTCAAAACTCTGTACACCCCCTTTATTTAGAAGTAATGGTTTGGTCCGCTTTTCAAACAGCTCCGCATCCCGTGCGACTATCGAGAGTGATTAACGAGGGATGATTGAATCATGTCTCATCGACAAAAATCAGGATATCAAAAGCGAAAAGAGAGGAAGGAAAAGAAAGGTAGAGGAATTAAAGGGCGACAGTATGTCTGTAGAAAAGGCCCCGAGGTTCATAGTTTACAGTGTTGTTATTTCTTACAGTGTGTTAAATTGTGTTTTGTTTAGTGTGGGTAGCTGTCAGTTAGGGCCGTGACGTCAGTCGGCGGGAGAGACTGTTTAGTAAGTTTCTTTTCTCCTCTCGCTCGGTCAGATGTGTGAGCGTGCATGTTGCCGCAGTAAGCGATCATTCTACAGTTTAAACATGTTTATTTGAGTTATTGGAATCACCCGTGTGTGAGTATGTATATGCAGTCACGATCGCCGTTAGTTAGTTTAATATACATCTATTGATGCACTTAGACACATCATCAGTGATGGAACCTGGGGTCATTGGGTGTTTCGGGTCTCGCAACATCATACACCCTCACCCAGGCGACCCAGCCGGGATTGATCAAGTCCCAACTTGTGTCTAAGTAGCATGTACCCACGGATCACCCCTTTTGATCCACAGCCATCTAGAGGCCTTCTCAGCTGCCTCTGTGGTGGTCTTGATGGCCTTTCTCTGGCGTGCACCTGCGATTCCAAACATGCTGTATGCTTTGCAGAGAGATCGCGCTGCAAAGCCTCTACAGCCCACCTCTATTGGCACACACCGGGCACGCCACCCCCGACTGCGGCACTCCTCCACTAAGTTGGCGTACTTGGCACGCTTCCTCTCATTGGCCTCTTCCATGCGCTCTTCCCAGGGAACTGTCAGCTCCAGAAGGACCACCTGTTTTGTTGAATCTGAGAACAGGACTAGGTCTGGTCTCAGGGTGGTTTCCACGATGTGCTCTGGGAATCTGAGCTGCTTTCCCAGGTCGGCCTTCATCTGCCAGTCCGGTGCGGTTCCAAGGAGTCCTGCTGCCCCCCTTGGTTGGGGCTTAGGCTTCTCCCCTGCTCGAATGAAAGCAATCGCCTGTCTTGCTGGTCGGAGAGGCTTGTTCTGAATGATGCTGGTGAAGATGGTTTCTGCTATCGCCTTCAGCACCTGGTCATGGCGCCAAGTGTAGCGTCCTTCTCCCAGGGCTTTTGGGCAACAGCTGAGGATATGCTCTAGGGTTCCTCTCCTGAGGCACAAAGGACATGATGGTGCGTCAACCTTGCCCCAGCAGAAGAGGTTGGATGGGCTGGGTAAGACGTCATAGACGGACGCAATCAGGAACTTGATCCGGTAAGGCTCAGCTTGCCAAAGCTCAGACCAGGAGATCTTGCGGTCCACTGCCTGTTCCCATCTCGTCCATGCGCCTTGCTGTTTCATCCCCACCATCTGGCTAGCACGCAGTTCCTCCACGCCAGCTCTCACTTCCTCTTGGACCAGTCGGCGTCTGTCTTTGTCCAGGGCTTTGTCGTAGCGCGTGGTTGCAACGCTGCCAAGCCCTGCTCGTCCAGATGCCACTGGGCCGACCAGCACGCTGTGACGCAAGCGTGACTCCGCCTGCTCGACTGCTTCCTGCGCCCTCCACTTCCTCCCAGTCCTGACTACGATGCCAGCCTTGGAGACCTTCGGATCACTGGATTCCCTGTACTGCAGCACCTCTCTTGCACGGGTAACCATAAACTCCTCATTCAGGCTGCTAATGGGGAGCTTCAGTGTGTTGTTGTGCCCGTACAGAGCGATGCTACTCAGGCTTCGTGGCAGGCCCAGCCATCTACGGCGATAACAGCTGATCCTCCTCTCGAAGCCCTGTACCGTTGTTATAGGGAACTCGTACACCAGCAGGGGCCACAGAATCCTAGGGAGAACACCGTGCTGGTAAATCCAGGCCTTGAATTTACCAGGCAGACCCGACTTGTCCACTGCTGTCAGCCACGCTTCCAGCTCCCAATTTGTGGCCTTGATGGATGCAGCGTCTTTCAGGGTGCAATCAAAGGTCTTTCCGAGGCTCTTGATGGGTTTCTCAGTCACCGATGGAATCTGGGTGCCGTCCAGAGAGAAGCGGAACTTGTCAGTCACTTTCCCTCTCTTCAGCACCAGGGACCTAGATTTTGCGGGCTTGAAACACATCCGAGCCCAGGTGATGCTCTTCTCCAAGCCCTGAAGGATCCATCGGCACCCCGGCACTGACGTTGTTGTTACTGTCAGGTCGTCCATAAAGGCTCTGATGGGGGGCTGGCGGACTCCAGACTTGGTGAGCGGACCTCTGCACTCGACTTCGGCTGACTTGACCAGCATGTTCATGGCCTAGGCAAAGAGGATCACTGAAATGGTGCATCCAGTGATGATCCCTTTCTCCAGCCGATGCCACTCAGATGTAACTGTCCCAGAGGGGACTCTCAGCTTGAAACTCTTGTATAGTTTAAGCAAGTTTTAACGGCCCGATTCGCAACAGCTGTTGTAACGGCTCATCACGAGCGGAGCCTTTGTTCTTTTCCCGCGAGCTATATGCTGCGGTGTCTGTAAAGAAGAAAATAAAGAGCGGATAAACTATACTCCTCCTCTCCTAGTCTCATGCTTTTAATCTGACGTTTTTGGCCTTAAGTGGTGTTCTGGCCGGCACCTCTGAAGTGAAACTAGTGATACAAGCAGATCAGCGCAGCACCGGTACATCCACCAGTTTCCTCCGCTACAATGTCACACACTTTTTCAGCCCAAAAGGTGTGAAAAGTGTAGTCAATGAGTGCATGGTGTTGTAGGCTATTATTTTCCCACTAATGACTGCCAAGTAGGCTAATTCACCAAGCTAGCTAAAATTCAGAGTGTTTGTATTTTGCTCCTCTAGCTGACATTAAATCAATGCAGGTAAACTTTTAGCAAGCTATTCATACTAAATAAGTTGTCCCTGCCCCCTGATGACACGATCAGATCCATCTTCAGGCTCAGCTGTTCTGCCTTATGTCTTATGTTAATGTCTTATGTTGCTAACAGTCTCTAGTTTAACATGGGAGTGAGTGAATGCCTACAGTTTAACAATAACATCTTTAATTATAAACAAGTTTTATAAAGATTTCTAATCGTAGGAAGCACTTCAAACACTTTTTTTCAACATAGTCAGTGATGATTAAATAGTACATTATCATATGTGTCATCACCATGTACACTCTGCAGAGCCAGGGCCCTCAGTTTGGTCAGGGAGGAAGAGGAAGAGGTGAAAGATAGTAGAGATATAGTTTGATTTAAAAATCTGCAGCCTATTTTTGTTTTTTGATATTCATGTTGATGACGCAATTCATGTTTTATTTATAGTAACATACATTGACACCACACTTGATGTTGAGATTTTTTTCATTTGAGGATTGAAAAAATAGAATGTGATTTTCACCATAAGAGATGGCCTGTAGCAGATTTGTTTTCCAGAATATTAGCCTTGCATCGTATAGAGAATTGTCTGCAGAATGTTGAACATTTGCACAGTGTTGTATTTTAACAGCTCAGTGTCAGTGTATTGTAGGCCTTTAGTATTGGACTTCAACATAGGTGCAAGCCTGTATGAATAGAGTTATAGGTAGTTTAGGTATCTTAAGCTTCAATGGGTCGGTTGGGTTCTGGACGTTCCGTTACAGAAAATTGCATTTGCTTGGCGTGGCCTGGTTGGGGGCCCAGAGTGATATCTTTTCATGGGGCCCAAAATCTCTGGCGGCGCCCCTGCCTGCTTGTCTCGTTGCGCTATTGGTTGGATGTGCTTGTCTATCAATATTTCTGAAACAAAACCCACCAATCAGCACTAAGTAAAACACTAAGGACATACCTTACTACCGTAGTACCTGGGTTTTTTTACTGAAGGGAACAGGAATCTTTCAGTGGAAACAATGGCGACAAGAAAGTTGTAAACAGACGCTGCTGTTGCAGAGATTTGCAGAAGTTAGTAGCCATGAAGAAGATGGCCATTCTGACATCGAAGGATTTGATTCAGGCGACGAATGTGGTTATGAAGATCACATCGACCCGTTTGAAGACAGGTAAGAGAATTTACAAAATCTCTTGTAATCTGAAACTTGCGTTTACTGTGCGCAATAGTCAGTTGTCGCGTGATGGTTCTTATTTCCAAGGCTTGACTTCCAGCACAACATTGCGACGTTTCAGAGAGTTCCTTAGCCTACACTTATCTAATAATAAACAAATAAATAAAAAACGATAATGTGGCATGTCAAATATAGTTTTTTATTCAGTGTAGACGTCTTTCCCTTGTGTCATAGTAAAATAATCTAGTTTGGAAACAGTTTTGCATCAACTATTGTTTGCACACAATTTGTGACATTTGAGAGAGTGTAAACATTTCTATTAGTATTATAATGTATAAGGGTCACTTGTTGTTGCTTTGTACAATGAAGATAAAAATAAAGGACAGTTGGAAATCAGTTGTCTCTCCTCCCCTTACAAACACATCTAAGATGCTAAGAACTGTGTGTCCCTACCCCCACACATTAGAAGGTGCTAACTGTGTTGGGGAGGGAAGAAGGTAAACAGCAGTTGGGGTTTTCAGTTATAAAGAAGAAAACTCAGTCTTTCTTGTCCTTTTTTACAGACAGGACTAAGAGCTGTGTTATTGTTTTTCCTGCGTGTTGTTATATAGGGGAAAGTGGGGTGAGTTGTGCAACTTTTTACTCAAAGTGATTTTAAAGTGAGGCCTTGACAGTTATGTCTCCAACTCAAATATGTACATATATTTCAGGATGTTGTGCATCCCTGGCAATAAAAACTTTGGATCTGGAATAAACTGTTTAAGAAATATAGCTTTCGGAAAAAAAGTTGTCTTGTCGCACAAATTTATATATATCTCAAAAACTGTAATGCAAGACAAATCCATTAGACAATCACTTATTTAAGGTGTATTTAAAGTAAATAAAGTAAATAGTTGACAAAGATTGAAGGTACATTTTCTTAAACAAGGCCTAGCAGATCTAGGTGGTTTTGCCTGCAAAGCTCACAATGACAAAGTCACCATCATCATCGTTCTGGCAATCTGAACTCTCATCAGTGGTGTCGTTAAGTGGAATTGAGATGTCACTCTCTTCTGAGCTACTGTAGACAATCACTTTCTTTTGGTGACCAGCGTATACAGCCATGCCACTGGCACAACTCTCAGAAATGTACTTTGCACTAGTTGCTCCGTGCTTGTGGAACCAACTGCCACCTGACAAATGTGATTCCCCCTACATTTCTGCCTTTAAATCAAGGCTCAAAACCCGTATGTACACCCTGGTGTTTCCTCCCCATTAACCTCTGCACTACTTACTTACCTCTGCACTACTATCTGTGTTTATGTGGATGTATGGGCTTTACGTCTTTTATTTTGGTTATTGTTATTTTACCTTCATTGTTTACCTACTGAATGCACCATGTACAGCACTTTGGACAGTGCAAACTGTCATAAATGTGCTTTTATAAATACATTTTACTTACTTACTTATAACTCACCTAGGCACTTTGGCACAAATCACCCCATCCCCAGAATTTTGGATAATAGGCATGATGCAGCAATTTAGGGTTGACATCGTGCTAACTATATAGACTCAAAGTGTAGCATACCAAAGCACTAAAACATGTGTCAAATGTTTTCAAACGTGTCTATAATTGTTCAGACACAATAATCAAAAAACCTTGATCATGGAAATTTAACTTTGAAAGGCAAAATTTTTGAGCTTAAATGTGCTTATATCTTATTCCTTGTGTCTCCCTTCTTTACAGGATGAGTCAAATGGATGGCTCTTCTTAAATATGTGGTCACATTTCCAATTTCTTCCACGGTTTTCTAGAAAAAAGGGGTTTTGCAACTTCCAAAATGCACAACTCACCCCACTTTCCCCTATAGTAAACTGTTTGTTTGAATTTTGTTTTGTGATGCTTTTTATTAGTATACATCCCATGAGTCTTTATATGTGGTACAAAGTCTTCATTCAGTCTAAATTCCTCATGCTTTGTGAAAGTAGAGTTAGAGGCAACATTTCTACCAAAAAGCGTTTGGACCAAAATTCATATTAGTCATGTTTTGTGCACTTCCCTACTGTTTTTTGGAAAATTTCCACTGCATTTTTGAAACTAAGGCTTGGGAGAAGCAATTTCAAGAGCCGAAACAACTCCTCAGGATGACTAAAGGTTATTATTTCACACAATCTCCAGGTTTTTAAAAAATCGCAATGCATTTTTCAGCATTCAAGCCAATTATTTATTTACACAGTGGTCTAGGACATACATAGACCTCATAAAACTAATGGCTAATGGGTTCTGAACATTTCCATATAAAACACTTTGACCTCAGAGGGTTAACACATTTCATTCATTTTTCATTTCATTTCATTTAACTTTTATTTATCCTCGAGAGACCAATTGAGGGGTGACCCTCATTTACAATGACGTCGAGTTCAAACAAATTCAAAGGAAAAACAACAATACATTAACAATATTCAACGCAAATACATCAAATACACAACAACAGGTGAAGAGAAAAACAATTGAAACATTTACACAGTGGTGAAATTAAGTGGTAGCAATTAAAATTAAATGGGTGAGAGTAATATAGCCTAATTAAAACAGTTACAGGTAGAGTTTGGCAGATTTAAAATAGTTTGTTTAAATTGGTTAAAGGATATGAAGTTATTTAGTTTAATTTGTTGCTGTAAGTTGTTCCAGGAGTCAGGGGCACTGAAGCTAAAAGCTGTCTTTCCTAGCTCAGACCGGGCTTGTGGGACATAAAGCATAAGCATGTCAGTGGAGCGGGTCTGATAAAGCCCATCTGAGATTTGCAGCAATTCAGTTAAATAACGAGGAAGCTTCCCGGTCAAGGCTTTGTAAATAAAAACATGCCAATGTGCGTCACGTCTCTCTTTAAGGGAGGACCACCCAACCTTTTCATATAAAAGACAATGGTGTGTGTCATAAGCATCTCCTGTGATGAACCTTAAAGCAGAGTGAAAAACAGAGTCCAGGAGTTTAAGACATGAATGTGATGCATGCCGGTAAACCACATCACCGTAATCAAGGACAGACATGAAAACTGCCTCAATAATCCTTTTCCTACTAAATAAAGGGAAGGTGGTTTTGTTCCTATAAAAATAGCCAATTTTTTGTCGTAGTCGACGAACAAGATTTTTTATATGAAAATTAAAAGTGAGTTTATCATCTAACCAGATGCCAAGATATTTGTACTCTGTGACTCTTTCAATTAAAAATCCATTATTTGTAAAAATATTAAAATCATTCAAATTTGTAGTTCTTGCTCTGGAGAAACACATATATTTGGTTTTGTCTGTATTTAGAACCAGCCTGAGGTCCACTAGACAGTCCTGCAGGGTGTTAAAAGAGCTTTGTAGGTTCTGAATAGATTGGTGCACCGAATCGGAAATGCAATACAGTACTGTGTCGTCAGCGTATAGATGGGCGTGACAGTTTTTTAGCGATGAAACAATGTTATTTATATAAATTGTGAAAAGAACTGGACCTAAAATTGAGCCTTGTGGGACACCATTTGTAACAGTTAAAAACTCAGATTGGTATCTTCCGAGTTTAACTGACTGCTGTCTATCAGAGAGATAATCCCTAAACCAGCTACATGTAGAATGATCAAAGCCAATGTCATGCAGCCTCTGTAAAAGCAAATGGTGGTCAACAGTATCAAAGGCCTTTGAAAGATCAATAAAAAGTGCTGCACAGTGCTTTTTCTTGTCTAATGCTGTAACAATGTTGTCTACAACCAAAGTCACAGCAGAGACAGTACTGTGGCCTGCCCTAAAACCAGATTGGAATGGGCTCAAAATGGAAGCACTAGTTAGAAATGTTTTTAACTGATTATTAATAAGTGATTCTAGAATTTTTGCCAGGCATGGGAGTTTGGAAATTGGCCTGTAGTTATTAAGATTATTTTTGTCACCACCTTTATGTAAAGGAATTACGTGAGCTTTTTTCCAAATTTTAGGAACTATTCCAGAGGAGATGGAAAGATTAAAAATATGGGTTATTTGTTTTGATATTATATGTGTCGAAAGCTTGATTGAAAACGGGTCCAAATTGTCCTCTCCCATGTACTTCTTGGGGTTGATGGCGAGGAGCGCATCTACAACAACACTTGTGGGAAGAAGATCAAGGCTGAAAATAGGAGTTTGAGAGACAGGCGGTACGTTACTACTGGTTGTAGAAGGTGTACAACCTCCATTTTGAAAGAGTTGACCAGCAGCTACAAAATGTTTATTAAAAGCTAAGCCAATCTCTTTTTGATCATTGAGAGTGTGACCATTTAATTTGATCTGAGTGGGAACTGTGCTAGAATTGTTTTTATTATAGTTCACAGCTTTCCAAAATAGTGCAGGGTTAGAGTAGCAGTCGGAGATTAATTCAAGGTAATATTCGGATTTGGCTTTCCTGACCATGGCTGTGCACTTATTCCTAAATTGTCTAAAAATAGTCCAATTAGTATTATCTCCAGAGCGTCTAGCTAGAGACCATGCTTTATTTCTTTCAGAAAATAAATCAGACAGTTCACTTGTAAACCAGGGGTTTGATCTATTTTTTACTCTATGCTTTTTAAGGGGCGCATGTTTGTTTATAATTGAGGTGAAAGTATTGATAAAATAGTCTAAGGCTAACTCAACATCCGAAATTTCCGTAGTGAGTTGAATGTCACTATGACGGAGATCACTTAAAAAGGCTTGCTCATTAAAACCTTTAAAATTACGCTTAATTATGATTTTAGGTTGAGATCTTTTTAAATGAATACTTCTGATACAGGCCACTGGGCAGTCATCACTAATCCCAAGCTCAAAAACACCAGCTGAGACTATTTTATTTATTTTATTTGATAGGATTAAATCGATTAAAGTTGATTTTGCTGGGTTTTTTAGATTGGGTCTTGTGGACTCAGTTATTAATTGTGTAAGATTAACGTTGCTACAGATTTCTTTGAAAGGTTCAGAGGCACCAGAAAGCCAATCAACGTTAAAATCACCCATCACAATTACCTCTCTATTTACATAACTGGAGAGCATATGTGCTAGATCGTTTAAGGAGCTATTTACAGCAGAAGGGGGCCTATACACACCAATTACAACAAAACAATCATTTGATGATAAAGATAATTCTAGCGCGATAAATTCAAAACAATTTGGAACAGAGACAGCATGTAAAAGTGTTACAGAATAACAGGATTTAACATATACAGCCACTCCCCCACCCCTTGCGTTTCTGTCTATTCTGAATAAATTGTATTCATTAATTGCCACAATAGAGTCATCTGTACTCTTCTTTAACCAGGATTCAGTCAGAATCAAGACATCTGGATCTGCCTGGGACACTAAAATCTTTACATGGTCTAATTTATCATGCTGCAATAAACTTCTAATATTTAGATGAAGAAAACCCAAGCCCTTTCTTGATTTAAGAATTTGTGGGGAATTTAGTTTAGAGCAGAGGGGGTCAGTGATGTCTGGGATGAATGAAGGACAATTTGAGGTGTTGTTATGAGTTAAATTGGGGGATATTTCAGCAGGATCCCTGGGGAGATCTTTTTTAATGGGGGATGATTTGGTAGGGTCGTGCTGTGGTAAATATCAGTCCGAATTATGCCAAGATGCGATGTGATGAATGTAGTGATTAGTAAGTTCTTTAATACCTTTGGCATTGGGATGGAGGCCGTCATATTTGAGTAGTGTGTGTCTAGAGAAAGAGTCAAAGTTGTTAATATAGCCCAGAGAGTTGCCCGAGCACCAGGACTCCAGTCGTTCATGGAAATCCAAAAGACGGCTGTAGCGCTCAGGGCTTTTGGATGACGTGGGAATGGGGCCGGAAAATATACAGAATTTCCCCAGGCTCTCCAGGGTGAGGGCCAGACTCTGTAGATTGTCAAACAGTTGGTATGACCGTTTGTCCATTACGTCATTAGTTCCAACATGCAGGATGACTGTGTGGGCAGTAGGGTGGAGGGCAACGAGGGCAGGTGTTAGCTCCATAATGTCAGATGATTTTCCTCCAGAGAGGCAATAGGTGAAAGCACCAGGGAGACACCAAGACAAGTCCACCAGAAGAGCTGTCGCAACAGAGCTAAGGACACTCCGACGAACAACTGGAAAGGAAAGAAACTCTAAGCCCTTCGAAGTGGCTGAACTGGAGAAGGTCCTGCAGGGCCTGAAATGTGGAAAGGCAGCAGGCTATGATAACATCTCTCCAGAGTTCATGAAACACCTGGGCCCCCGAGCTATAACCTGGCTGACCCAGCTCTACACCAGGGTCATACAGGCTAACTCCATCCCAAAGATATGGCGGACAGCAAAAGTCATTGCTATACCAAAACCTGGCAAAGACCAAAAACTACCAGCAAGCTACCGCCCAATCTCTCTACTATGCGTTCCACTCAAAATCCTAGAACGCCTCATACTACAACGTATATCACCAGGAGTAGAAGAGATTCTCTGTGTGGATCAGGCAGGCTTCCGCAAGGACCGCAGCACAGGAGAACAAGTACTGGCCCTAACAACCCACATTGAAAACGGCTTCGAGAAAAAACTGAAGACCGGGGCAGTGTTCCTTGACCTCACCGCAGCATACGACACTGTGTGGCACAAAGGCCTCCTCCTAAAACTCACTAAAGCACTCCCTGCCTGGGCAACAGAAATCATCCAATCTCTGCTCTCCAACCGCAGGTTCAGAGTTCACCTTGGACAGAACAAGAGTGCATGGAGAAGGCAGAAGAATGGGCTCCCTCAAGGGTCAGTCTTAGCCCCAACCCTGTTCAACCTCTACACAAACGACCTACCCACCACCATATCCCGCAAATTCATCTATGCAGATGACATCTGTTTGACCTACCAAGCACCAGATTTTGGCACATTAGAAGCAGTGCTCAATGAAGACCTTGCTAAACTGCATGAATACTGCAAAACCTGGCGCCTAAAACCAAGCCCAGAAAAAACGGTCTCCAGTGTGTTCCACCTCAACAATGCAGAAGCCACAAGAGAACCCAACATCTATCTGAACAGGACCAAACTAAAGTATGCCCCCACTCCAACCTACCTTGGGGTGACCCTTGACAGGACCCTATCCTTCAAAGAACACCTCAAAAGGACAGCAGCAAAGGTGAAGTCCAGAAACAACCTCCTCAGTAAGCTTGCTGGCTCAAAGTGGGGGGCAGCAGCCCCCACTCTGCGTACTTCAGCACTAGCCCTTGTATTTTCCGCAGCAGAATACTGTGCCCCTGTTTGGTCCAGGTCATCCCACACACACCATTTGGACACCCAACTGAACTCTACAATGAGGACCATCACAGGAACAATCCGCTCAACACCACTCCCCTGGCTCCCCGTCCTAGCCAACATAGCTCCTCCACACATCCGGCGAGTAGTCCTTACTCAAAGGATGCTCCAAAAGTCTAAAGACTCCCCTCACCTTCCAATTCACATGGACATTTTTAATCCACCCACTGCTCGACTTCCATCTAGGCGTCCAATTTGGAAGAATCCACCTCCAGCTGATCTCACCATCCAATCAGTTTGGAAAAAGGAATGGGAGTCCAAGGACGTCCCAAATCAACATCTGGTGTCAGACCCCACCCTACCGGTCCCTGGTACCAATCTTCCAAGGAAGCAGTGGACAACATTGAACAGATTCAGGACTGGACATGGCCCCTGCTTGGCCAGCCTTCACAAATGGGGCAGCAGCCCAACCCCACAGTGTGCTTGTGGAGAGCTGCAAACAATGCATCACATCATTGAAGCATGCCCTCTACAAAAACTTAAAGGAGGACTCGTCACCCTTCATACAGCAGAGCAAGAGGCAACTGCTTGGCTAAAGGACTTTGCATTCGCTAAATAAATAAAACCAGGGAGACAAAGAAATCTGACAATAGAGTCACCGATGATGAGGATCTCAGGTTGGCCATTTAAGCAGCTCCCACAGTAGAGAGACAGCTTCGATGAGAGGGGGGGAGGTGAGGGCAGGGCACAGCCGCGAGAGAGAGCCTCACCTGTACAGCGGATGTCAGCATCGGGGGCACCACTTCGAGGAGGCACGGAGGGGTGCACACAGGGAAACACACTTCCAGATGGAGCTGGTAAACGGCGGCGATCTTGACGCTGGGAAGTGGAACCTTGACGTCCCCGTGTTACCTTGGAGCAGGTTTGGACCGGCGAAGCAGATGGAGAGCCGGCAACACGAGCCGCAGGTTCAGCAGCTCCATATAGCACTTCCAGCGGAGCAAATGGATTGCGCGTCAATACAGGATCCAGCGATCTCAGAGGACGAGATGGAGAGGAGAGGAGAGGAAGAGGATAAGAAGATCGTGGAGAAGATCGTCTGCCCTTCTTCACAACAGCCGTCCATGTAGCGTCGGGAGGTTGAGTAGCAGAAGCAGTAGAAACGCCGCTAACCGGTGCCTGAGAACTTGAAAGAGGAGCTTTTTCAAGCACAGCTAATTTGGAGACCAGGAAGGACTGCCGCTGGAGGAGATCATGAATGAGACTCTCCACTGACTTGAGCTCGGATCTCAGGAGGAGCAGCTCCGGATCTGTCTGGGTGAGTGCCGATGACATGATGCGGTGAAAAAAGACAGAACACTATAGAGCTAACGCTAGCTAGCGGAGTTAGCATTAGCGAGCGGGGATTAGCAATAGATTCTGGAGCACCAGCCTTCTAAAAAAACAAACTAAATACAAGGAAAAATCCTCCTTACTTAAATAATCAGTCTTACTCAGTATGAGGGATGGAATGATAGACGCCGTGTTGGCCGCTACTGCCTATTGGCGCTGACGAGCCGTGGGGCCGCCATCTTAGAAGATTCAGTCCTTCTAGTTGCAGAGTTTGCTCGTGCTAGGCTAGCGCACTGCATTGGAGTCTAATTAGCCTTCTACTAAAACAGTCTTACCCACTCCACAGTACACCCGAGGACAATCAATCATAACGCTAGACTTCAGATGTAAATGTCTGTGTTGATATAATCATTTTAGAATGCATCGCATGAATTATCGCATTTTGAGGGACTACTTTCTCAGCAGAAGCGGAATTTTACTTTGCTATGTAACCGAATCACTACAGCAGAAAGTAAACAGAGCAGCGTGGGACAGAAACTGAAACGAATGACTAGGCAACATGGTGTGTCAGTGTGCATTCAGGAATTGTACAATAAACCCTACAGATGGACACGACAAAGTTTCCACAAATTTCCAGTGTGAGATCCAGAAAGGACGCAACTGTGGCTTGTTGCTGCTGGCTTGGACATCTATAAACCGGCGTTTAACTGTTCGTGAACGGTGTATGTGTACTAGCGATCATTTCAGAGCGGACGACTTCGAGAAAACCCGCAATAAGAAATCCCTGAAAACGAATGTGGTGCCATCCGTCTTTTCAGATGCACCAACAGGCACTGATGAACAGGTAATACCTTTTGGTAGGCTACTGCCCCTTTCATAATGTTAGCCTACTGATAGATTGATGATGACATGCATTTTGGAGAGTGACAACGATAGCTAATGGTATAGCTACAGGTACCTGGCTGGGCTAATTGCTAACTCCCGTAGTTCTGTCCCGGTCCTCTACTGCAGCTCCAGTGGGGGCTGTCTCTAAAGACACTCTTTCTCTTTCTGCCCTTTGAGCATCCATTTCTCTCAGTTCTTCATCAGTGTATTACGGCTCGTACAGGTACGGTTCGGTGGATACAACAAATTCCTCATAATCCTCTTCAAAAGCAGACGCATCGCTAAGTCCTCCAAAAGTGGCTTATCTTGTTTATTGAATAGGCTAATACAATTCCTTCATGCACTGTAGGCTACTCTGCGTCTGTAGCAATGACAGCGGCAGGTGAAATACCTATTATAGATCCGGTAACCTAGGTATCAGTCCGCAGCTGCCGCATATAAACACTGTTGCCGAGATACACCAAGTCTCTCAAAATGCAATATGCAAGGTTGTTTTTATTTCTAACATGGTGGTAGGTTTTTATTCAAAAACGGCGTTGGTGGCAGGTTTGATGAAGAAGAGACAGCTGGAGGCAGTTGAGGGGGTAGCAGGAACAATTCTTTTATTTTAAACAACAAACTCACACTGCAGTCAAACGAAGCCAATAAAAAGTTAAAGTATTTTAGCCAAATCAAATAGAGGAAGATGCATAGGACTAACTAATGAGAAAGTTCCTGTCAGATGGAAAAGCCCGTCCTTCTCCAGTTGTGTGGCTGCCTTTAACCTGAGAATCTAAGTGAGCTGATCATTAAAGTCAATAAAATCTGCCCTCCTTGTCTCTAATTGGTAGATTCTAACTATTGCAAACCTACCCTTAAGAGGGCATTTACAGAAATCATTACCTAAAAATGGAATGTCCAGCTTGGCGTCCGTGGGTCTTCTCCTGAGGACTAACTAACAATGTTTGGACAGTGGCTAGTAACTTATCCATGCTTTCCCAGGTAGGAGTAAACACAAACCAGACTATGCTAATTTGAACCCATAAAACAGTCTGTTTCAACCTATACAAAGCTAGCGTGATATACAGAGGTTTACCTGAAAGCTTCACAGCTAAACAGCTCACATTCCTATCTGCCCTCACTTCTATAGACGGATGGGGGCTGAAATCAGTCCTCAAAAGGCCGTATCATAAACCAGTATCAAAATGTGTAGTAACAAACCACACTATCAACACAGACATTTACATCTGTAGTCTAGCGTTATTATTGATTAGCCTCGGGTGTACTGTGGAGTGGGTAAGACTGTTTTAGTAGCAGGCTAATTAGACCCCAATGCCGTGCGCTAGGCTAGCACGAGCAAACTCTGCAACTAGAAGGACTGAATGAAATGTGTTGAAAACTGTCTCCAATGATAAATAACACTCAGGCTAACTTGGGAATCAGGCCCTCATCATGTCCAAAATTCCAAACTATCCCTTTAAGTTTAGTCTTAAACATATTTTAATGTAATATTACATGACATGGGGGCGCCCTTAGCTCAGTTGGTAGGGCGTCCCCCCCATGGGCCTCGGCCAGCAGCAGACCCGGGTTCAATTCCAGCCCGCGGTTGTTCTCTGCATGTCACTCCCCTCTCTGCCCCATTTCAACTCTGTCTCTACACTATCAATAAAGCATAAAAATGCAAATAAAAATAGATATTTTGCCAAAAAAAAATATTACATGACATATCCTTTATTTCAATGTCATACACATTGTAGAAAAGCCATCATGCCAAGGAAATACACCAGGAAGACGACCTGGGGCAACCACATGGAAAGAGCACCTTCTCATCTGTCCCTGTAACCTTCAGGGCTGGAATGTAGAGTAGGCCTAGTTGTAGAGTATGACAGGCTGATGTTATAATCCAGTTGGGTCTTTGTTAAAGGAATTATTTTATCAAAAAACCCAAGTGTTTTTAATAAAGAGATCAGTCAGGCATTTTCAAATCAGGTTGGTTTTTACTTGCAAACAGCTGATGCAAGGGTCAAACAACAATGTATCAGGTGCATACATGGTTGAATACAAAAACTGAACTGAAATAACAGAGTTTATATGTCTGACAAAATGTGTATGTGAACACATTTTGTTCGTGTGTCCAGGGTCATTGCTGACGTGGATGAGTTTTAATTAAACAGATAAGGATTTTCCCAGAAACTTGCATCCCGTTTCCCAACACCATCAGCAGGTGTTATTCATCCAATGTCTGAGAACAGAACGTGGGAGTCTGTACTCCCTTTTTCCAAGGCTATTCACAGTCAGAGCCGGCCCGAGGCATAAGCGAACTAAGCGGCCGCTTAGGGCCCCCGAATGTCTGGGGGGCCCCCTAAAAAAAAAAAAAAAAAAAATTTTTTTTTTTTTTTTTTTTTTTTTTTTAGTTTGTGTGTTTGATATTAACATCATACTATGCAAATGTGAGTTATCATACAAAAAAAGGAATAAAATGTTTTGGTCTAGATAATTAATAGCCTAAAAATGTAATCAGTTCATCTAGGAGGAAATCCGAAATTATCTGATCATGTCACGTTCACATCCATGCACAGTGTGTATTGAGTTTATTTAAAAACAATTGGAAATGGGGCTGCCCTCAGTTGCCCATGCACTGTGTATAGTCTATAGCCTATGTCAGCATTGTCTGTGGAAAAAAAGATACAGTAGCTGGACAACAGAGTTCTTCTGCTTCGTTCCTCACACTGAATTTAAATGCATTCACTATATTACAGAGAAATATGTCCCGTAAAAGAAAAAGAGCTCCAAGCCCAACCCATAATATTTTATTTTATATTAATATTTTTATGGAAAATCCATGTGTCCTTCTTCAATAGCTTCTAATTCATCTGACCCAGTGTCTCCAAATTATTTGTTCACACAAAATTTCTCAGATTTAGCCTCATAATTTTCCTCTCAAAGTGCACCAGATTCATGCATTTCACTTTAAAAAGGTTAAAAAAATCTCCTGGGGGGGCATACCCCCTGACCCCCCTAGGAGGGTCTGAATCTCGGCTGTCTAATATTTTCGCACAGCCGCACAGTGGAGGCACTAGCGGAAAACACTGGGTGTGTGAATGATATTTAACAAAGATCTATAGTTTCAGCAGCCCTAACATTGGAGAGGGGCCCCCTAATCATATTTCGCTTAGGGCCCCCTGAAGGCTTGGGCCGGCTCTGTTCACAGTACTTCTCTTGTGAAAACAACAAGTTGTATATTGTGAGTCAAACAAAGTTCACAGCAAAAAGCATGAATGTTTTAGTATTAAAATGTTATAATATATAAGGAAACACAGTTTCTTTAACAGTCTTCTCCTGTGTTCTGAGTCCCAGGCTGTTCTCGCTGGTTCTGATTTTCCTATGCTTTGGCCCCCAGACACTAGCTGGCTCAAAGGGTCCTGTGTTCTGACCCCCAGACTGTGTTCTAATCTAACTGGTTCTATCTTTCATTTGAATCTTATTAAAACATTTTGAATTATAATATGTTGTATTTGATTTTGTTCAGAGTTACTTTCAAGTGTTTAGAAAATTTGCTTTGCTTAATTGACCAAACCCCATCATTCTTTTACTTGTCCGACATTAGTTCTGGAATGTGTGGCTAGCTTTCAGGATTCTAACTGTTACAATATGTGTTGTTATGGAAGTTTCAGAGTGGAAAAAGTAAGTGGATCAGTTTACCCCACATCTGGGGTAAAGTGAGCCACATGACAACTTTTTTTAAAACAATCATATTTTCACTGCCCTTTGTCTTGAAAAAATTCTGCTAATGCCCATTTCTAGGAAACATCCTGAATTAATGGGAAATGTGTACATTTGAGTGATAAATCATTTTAGCTCGCTTAGAGGGGAGCAAATGTAAAAAGTGGCTCAGATTACCCCGTTCTCCCTTTAAGAAATAAAACATTTAAAAAATAAAAAATAAAATTACAGGTTAAAAGGGAAACAGAAAAGCCTTCAGACCCGATTTAAAAGAGCAGAGTGTTGAAGCAGACCTCAAGTCCCCTGGAAGTTTATTCCAGAGATTGGGTGCATAGCAACTGAAGGCTGCCTCTCCCTGTCTAGTCCTAACTCTGGGGACTGTCAATAGCCCAGTCCCAGACGACCTGAGAGCTCTGACTGGTTCATAAGGGATAAGCAGGTCAGCGATGTATTTTGGTCCTAAAACATTTAGGGCTTTATAGACCAACATCAATATTTTAAAATCAATTATTTGAGTGACAGGAAGCCAGTGTAAAGACCTCAGAACTGGGGTGATGTGATCTACTTTTTTAGTCCTAGTGAGGACTCGAGCAGCAGCGTTCTGAATTAGCTGAAGCTGTCTGATTGACTTTTTAGGAAGGCCTGCAAGGACACTGTTAGCCTGGTGCTACCAGACCATTGTACTTAATTTCATTTGTACAGAAGGTCTGGAACTGCTCTGTTTGGCAAACGTTCACTCACTTAGAGGCGGGTGTCTGTTGAAGTTTAAAACTATTGGGTCTGCCCAGTGCCACTCTGGATCAGCCAACCAATCGCGTAACATTTGGTCGCTGTAAGGCTTTGGGGGGGAGTTAGGGACACAGGTGCGGACCAAGGGGTTTCTAAAAGTTATCCCTGGAGGGATAACCACTAAATCGCAACGCGACACTGGGAGGGGGCAGAAAACAAAAAAGCACAAAGTTGTGCAGGGCCACACAGGCTACCTTTTAATAACAAAACTAAAGTGAGAACCAAACCACTGCTGCCAAGCAGCTGAACGAAAGACCAAAACTTGAACAATTATTTTTACTAACTCAGAGGGCACTCAGAGTGAACCTCTCACCATCGCATAGAGCAAACAATGAGCAGCACAGAGCAGTGGGGTCTCAGGGCAGATATAGCCTCTTCACACCTGGGCTCAATCAGCCAATCAGTGCACACACACACCTGATTGCAGTGAGTGAATCAGTCACCATTCTCACGGAGGCGAAACACTCCGTTTCCTCACAGTCGCAGCATTCAACTGAAACTGGAGCGCGACTTCGACGTCATTGTTCTCAGCCACTCGCTCTGTTCGCTGATTGGACGACCGAAAATGTTCCTGAGCTCAAACACGTGAATTCACCGCAGCCCAGACTGACTACTGAAGGGAAAATGAAATTTGGGCGGAAGTAGGTAGGCGGGCGGAGCCAGGCTAGGACACTGTTACAGTAGTCAAGTCTACTAAAAATAATCGCATGGACAAGTTTTTCTAAATCCTGCTGAGACATTAGCCCTTTAATTCTTGATATGTTTTTAAGGTGGAAGTAGGATGACTTAGTAATTGATTTAATGTGTTTAAATCAATTAGGTAGATAGCAGCCTATTACATTACATGACCATCTGGAACAGACTACATACTGTATATTGTATTTTTATATACTATCTATGGTCCAAAGGCATGTCGGGTCTCATTTTAATGACCATGTAAAGGATTGCCAAAAAGTTGCTAAAGTGGCTGACTCCTAACCCACAAGGACATGTCATGGAGGAGAATGTTAGGTAGTCAAGACCAGTGATTGTGATGATTCAGGAGATGTAGATTTCTCTTTTTGGATAAAGCCGAACAGGCCACTCATTCCTTGCTGGTTCAGGGTATCATATAATCACCACTAGATAGCATAGAGACTTGTGTAAGAAGATGTAATATAGAGCAACCTGACACGAATCACAGCACAAAAAACTATGTAGATTTTTCGGGAAACTCTTCCTCTCATCTGGGCGATTTCAGCATTCTCTGTCAACACTGGGCTTCGTCCTTCTCCGCCCCCTTCCTGCCAACCCCACTCCGTTGTGATTGGTTACCTTCCGGAAGACTTTCAGCGGCGCTCGGGCAGATTTGAGCAGGCAGGTGGGGGCATGGCAGGAGCGTGCCTGAGCACGTTGCAGCATTACCATACATGGAAAATCCGGGTTGATCTATGTAGATAAATCCCGGAAATTTGAACAAGTGAATCGCGACTGGCTTTCCTAGCGCTCTGCACAGCCGCCCCAGACGGTCAACAGGGAATACGTCTTAATGCTTGTAAGTCATTATTTGACACTTTAGTAGGTTAAACATGACTACTGTATAAATCATTATAACAACATTGATAGGCCATAAAAGTTGAAAAGCATAATAGGTGCTCTTTAACATAGACCATAGAATACATGTAAATCAAATGCTGGATGCAAAGATGCTCATCCAGTCTACATGTTTTGGTTACCCGGGAGATACTGTGGGGGGGGGGGGGTTGCTGAGGGAGTATGGGGTAAGAGGGCTATCCCATCTCTGTACACTGAATATGAGCGGGGCACATCGAAGTAGCAGGATGGAGCTTGGGTGAACCTTAGACCTGAGTCTTCTCTTTACAAAACAAAACCAACAAATGTTATTATATTACTATATAAAATCCAGCCAGAGAGAGGAGGACTGTGCAGATAAACACACCACCACATATTCTAGTGGGACAGAAATGATCATTGAGAGGGATTTATTTTTGTGGGACTCTATCATTTTCATTTTCATTAAAATGTTGCATTGTGTGACTTTAAAGAGAGATGGCATTGAATTGATTATTTTTTGGTGGGACATCTCCTTTTAATTTACAGTGCTGCTTGAAAGTTTGTGAACCCCTTGAGCCTTTTGGAATTTTATTTATTTTAGCCATTATTAATTCATTTTTATCAATACCAGTATTTTTTATATGAAATAACAGATGTTTGTTTATCAATTCAACATTTTTATTTTCCAAAAATCAATTGTTAAAAAAAACTGTTGTATGTGCAAAAGTTGGTGAAGCCTGAGCTGCATTGCTTAAATCGAGCAAGGTAAATCAGGTGGGCCAAATTGATTGATGAAATAGACCATGGTAATGAGAGATCTTTAGGGAAGAAATTGGGCGGCACTAGTTTAGGCTCACCAAACTGAACACATACAGGTCAGACATGCTCACAGGGGAAACAATCTCAGAGGATCTCAGGAATAGAGTTTTGATTTTGTTTTGCACATTTGTCTGGGGACAGCTATAAATTCATATAAAACAAGTTTGAGCTCCATCGGTCCACCGTGAGGCAAATCATCTACAAATGGAAAGCTTTTAGAGTGACTTAACATCTGCCTAGAAGTGGACTTCCTTCAAAAAATATCCTCAAGCGCCACAAGAAAAGGGATTTTTCAGGTAAAAGCCAACCCAAACATTACATCTGGAGATTTGCAGACCATTTGCCACCACCATTCTTCACTTGGGAGAAGGTTCTCTTGGTGGTAGGCAGAGTTGCGTTTTTGCCCAAACATGGCGGTTTTGGTTATGACCAAACAGTTAAATTTTGGACTAATCTGTCCACAGAATAAGACTTCAGGTATCTCCAGGTGCTCTCTGGCAAAGTTGTGACAAGCGGTTTTGTTATTCTTTGAGAGTAGAGGCTTCTTCAGCAACCCTCCCTTGAAAGCCATGTTGACTGAGTTGTCTTCTTATTGTGGAACCATGCACATTTGTCCCAGATGCTGCAAGAGAGGTCTGTAAATCACTAGATGTAATGTTTGGGTTGGTTTTTAACTGAAAAATAACTTTTCTTGTGGCGCTTGTGGATATTTTTGAAGGAAGTCTACTTCTAAGCAGATATTCAGTCACTCTTAAAGCTCTCCATTTGTAGATGAATTGCCGCACGGTGGACCGATGGAGCTCAAACTTTTTTTAAATTAATTTATAGCTGTCCCCAGACAAATGTGCAGCATCACAACTCTATTCCTGAGATCCTCAGAGATTTGTTTCCCTTTTGGCATGTCTGACCTGAATGGGTTCACTTTGGTGAGCCTAAACTGACCTGGTTTTTTCTTTGTTTTATCTAGTGCAGCCCAATTTCTTCCCTAAAGAACTCTCACTACATTGGTCCATTTCATCACTCAATTTGGCCCACCTGATTGTGTTTACCTGCTTGATTTAAGCAATGCAGCTCAGGGTTCACAAACTTTTGCACATACAACAGTTGTCAGATAATTTGTTTTATCTGTTTTAACAATTGATTTCTGGAAAAGACATATGTTGAATTGATAAACAAACATCTGTTATTTAATATAAAAAATACTGGTATTGATAAAAAATGAATTAATAATGGTTCAAATAAATACAATTCCAAAAGGCTCAAGGGGTTCACAAACTTTCAAGCAGCACTGTATTTATGTTTATTAATATGTTTCTGTGGGTCTTTACTGTTAGTAGTTTTGTTTGGGTATGAAATGTTTAATTCTAGTTGGACCATTTATTGGTTGCACTATCCTGCTGCTGCAACATGTTTTTCTTTATTTTGTGCAAAGTAGAATTTGTTGTGTGTTGATATTGGACTGGAAGCTGCATGCAATGTCTTTCTATTGGTGTCATGTAATACCTTTTAGAATGGGCCACTTAGGCGCATGACACATAAATAAATAAAAACATTCATTCATTCAATAGACAGTATGATTTCATTGTTTTTCATATGTAAATACAACTTAGAGTGCCTGAAAAACTGAGAAACATTTATTAGAAAAAAGTTTTACTTCTGTAACAATTTATTGTATCAAATATGGACTGGCCAGCCTACACTTTTTGGATGCCCTTTGCCAACATCCGAATCTACTGGCTCAAGTGGCGTGTCAAGGCTAACTTCTAAATAACTTGAACCCTTATACTATAGCTCAGTCCAGCAGGGAGCAGCAGGAGGACAACATAAAACTTGACACTAAGCTTATTGGACGTCATTGGAAAGCGACACTTTGGGAAGTTAAATCTGATCGTATTACATGATTGTTAACATATTCAATGACATTTCCTTGTTATACAGAACAAGGACCTGTGTCACTGGAGGAGTTGTTCATGTTCGTCACCGGCCTGAAGACAATACCACCTGCAGGAATGAGGCCACTTCGATGCATTCATCACATTTTCACAGGGGACTATGTATCCCACAGAAAACTAATGGATGTCTGTGAAAACAAATGGTGCGGGAATGGAGCATGGAGGAATGTAGCGCATTAAAACGAGTTGATTATATTCTACTTCCTGCTTGGGTTGAGACATGGCAAGATTGTGCTGCTATTTCACACGGAGGGGGATTTGTGTGAGGCGAACAAGGGGATGCTGAACATCATGGGGCTGTACAGAAGGGAGAATGAGTCTGACCCTCTGGAGGTGGATGCATGCGTTGCTGGAGGGGCTATTCGTATGAGGCCCAACCTTTGCAAGAAACACTGGACATTTTTGTTTAAATGAATGTATTTAATAGCCAAATACCTGTTACAGTTTTATTCTGATTACTTAGACACTACCTTTCTACCTTAATTTCGGCTATCTTTGCAAAACCCTATACACACTAATCTCAAAACCTTACACCAAACCAGCCAGCCATTATACCTTTCTTGCGAACGCAAACTATTCCTGCAAAACTATACAACATGAACACAAACAACATAAACGTTGTTTTACTGTAGGAGAAAAACAGCAGTTCTAAATATTTCTCCTTTGTGGGTCGGGCCCTCAAGATTCAATCCACATCACATGCAGTGTTCTCTTGGGCGAGGCAGTGTGGAAATAATTGCCACTGTCGCTCAGATTTCATCTTTGATTGTTCTCCTTACTCCCTTATAGCGCCCTTATAGCGCCCTCATCCCCCGTCCTCTCATTCTCCTCATCCTTCTCTAACTTCTTTACCTCTTTCTCTGCCTCCACTCCTGTCACTCTCTGTCTCACCTCCATTGTCGTCCAAACTAGTTGTTCATCCCCAGACCAATAGGGCTCCCTCTGGCTCTGATTTGTGTTTTCAAAATGTGTCAATGAGAAAAGGCGCGGTTAGCAAAATAGTTTACACTGCAGAGAAAAATGGGCATTGGCTAGCCTATATTTTGGCTTGATGTGTGTTATTTAATTGCGAGTGTAGGCCTAAAGCAATTCACTGTGTTGAAATTGTTTGCTGAGAACCTGCATTCAGTTTGGCGCAAAATCACGATAATGATTGGCGCGCAAAGGTTGTTCCATTTGGAAGGCTCCTTCATATGCGACCGAGAAATGCAGCCTTCGTTTCACGGTTTTGAAGGGTCCAACAGATGTATCCTTCGTGGCCCAACATATCCCAAGATTCTTTGCGTTTTTTTCAGAGATGGCATAAAATGAAATAAAAAATAATGAAACAGCAACATGTTGCTCCATCTTCTTAACTTTATCTTCCTTTCTTTTTTTCTTGTCTTTTCTTTTTATTTCTTCTTGTACTTTTTTTTGTTTTTGTCTGGTAGGCAACTTCTTTTTCTTTTTTCCTCCGTTGACAAGGCTGTTTCCGTTGGCAGCAATCAGGGTTGCTAGGCAGCACAGGAGCGGCGAGTCGTCACACAAGGTAACGGCTTGTTACGAAAACCGGAAATGCTCGTAAACGGAGACCTGCGGAGAACGTCTCGTTTAACAACGCTCGTTCGGCCTTCACGGGCTATGGAGGCTAATAGCCAGTGAAGGCCTTCTAAGGACGCGGTCTCTGGAATGGGATATCAGGTCAGCAATAGGTCATCTGGACGGAACTCTCGTGGCCACGCCCACGCCCCTTTGGGGGGAAAACAATACGGCTTAAGCCCCTATCTCACTGGGCTGCGACTGTTTGCGACCAGTTGGAGACACAAAATTGCGACAAAATATGCCAATTTGCGACAATTTTCACTTGCAGTCTCACTGAGTTGCTACTTGCGACACGTTTGCGAATGTCCTTGCCAGGAGGTTGCATTTATGTCTCACGAACGTCTGGCGAGTGTCGCACGAACGGAATGTCAGTCTCATTTTTGTCTCAAAGCAGTCGCAATTTAGTTTCATATGTCGCGAAACACTCGCCAAACCCTCGCAAAGTTGTCTCACACTTCTCAAACTTTCTGGCTCGCGGAGACTAATTTGAGAAGGGTTTGCGACGCGTGCGACACACCTGCGACGACTCTGAGACTATTTTGAGACTGATTTGTCGCACACTTTTTTTGAACATGTTAAAAATTCATGCGACAAGACTGCGCGGCTCTGCGACTCATGCGAGGAAATTGAGACCTCCGCAAACGTTTGGAGACAGTTTAGAGACTCGTTTGCGAATGCAGTCTCCAACTTGTCGCAAACAGTCGCAGCCCAGTGAGATAGGGGCTTTACTCTATGGACACAGACAGCACGATCATTCAAAATAAGCCGTTATAGCTCAAATCTGCAATGTCCTGAGCTGTTGTGTGGTTTACTAAGTAAAAAACAAACATCATGGTTTTATTCCTTCGCCATGCCCCCAAAAATTCCCCTAAATAAGGTGTATGACAGCAGGAAGCTCATGGCTTCCCCTGTGCTCTGCATCCAGTGGGAGTTTGCCATCGTAAAGAGCCGTTAGGACCATTGGTACAGTCTAGTCAAGGCATAGACTTTTAGTCAACACTTTTGTTTTTGCTCC
This sequence comes from Ammodytes dubius, assembly GCA_026122265.1. Classification (NCBI taxonomy): domain Eukaryota; kingdom Metazoa; phylum Chordata; class Actinopteri; order Uranoscopiformes; family Ammodytidae; genus Ammodytes; species Ammodytes dubius. Next base: position 85,543 of record CM047518.1, read on the forward strand.
CATTTTTCATGAGATGGACTTAAAGATCTAAAAATTCATTCCAGATACACAATATTACCATTTCTCTCAAACATTGTTCACAAATCTGTCTAAATGTGTGATAGTGAGCACTTCTGCTTTGCTGAGATAATCCATCCCACCTCACAGGTGTGCCACATCAAGATGCTGATCTGACATCATGATTAGTGCACAGGTGTGACTTAGACTGTCCACAATAAAAGGCCACCCTGAAATGTGCAGTTTTGTCTCACAGCAAAATGCCACAGATGCCACAAGCATTGAGGGAGCGTGCAATTGACATGCTGACAGCAGGAATGTCAACCAGATCTGTTGCTCGTGCATTGAATGTTAATTTCTCCACCATAAGCCGTCTCCAAAGGCGTTTCAGAGAATATGGCAGTACATCCAACCGGCCTCACAACCGCAGACCACGTGTAACCACACCAGCCCAGGACCTCCACATCCAGCAGGTTCACCTCCAAGATCGTCTGAGACCAGCCACTGAGACAGCTGCTGAAACAATTGGTTTGCTTAACCAAACAATTTCTGCACAAACTGTCAGAAACCGTCTCAGGGAAGCTCAACTGCATGCTCGTCGTCCTCATCGGGGTCTTGACCTGACTCCAGCTCGTCGCCGTAACAGACTTGAGTGGGCAAATGCTCACATTCGATGGCGTCTGGCACGTTGGAGAGGTGTTCTCTTCACGGATGAATCTCGGTTTACATTGTTCAGGGCAGATGGCAGACAGCGTGTGTGGCGTCGTGTGGGTGAGCGCTTTGCTGATGTCAATGTTGTGGATCGAGTGGCCCATGGTGGTGGTGGGGTTATGGTATGGGCAAGCATCTGTTATGGACGAAGAACACAGGTGCATTTTATTGATGATATTTTGAATGCACAGAGATACCGTGATGAGATCCTGAGGCCCATTGTTGTGCCATACATCCATGAACATCACCTCACGTTTCAGCAAGATAATGCACGGCCCCATGTTGCAAGGATCTGTACACAATTCTTGGATGCTGAAAATGTCCCAGTTCTTGCATGGCCAGCATACTCACCGGACATGTCACCCATTGAGCATGTTTGGGATGTGGTTGACCGGCGTATACGACAGCGTGCACCACTTCCCACTAATATCCAGCAACTTCGCACAGCCATTGAAGAGGAGTGGACCAACATTCCACAGGCCACAATTGACAATCTGATAAACTCTATGCGAAAAAGATGTGTTGCACTGCATGATGCAAATGGTGGTCACACCAGATACTGACTGGTTCTGAGTCCCCAGACCCCCAATAAAGCACAAAAATGCACATTTCAGAGTGGCCTTTTATTGTGGACAGTCTAAGGCACACCTGTGCACTAATCATGATGTCAGATCAGCATCTTGATGTGGCACACCTGTGAGGTGGGATGGATTATCTCAGCAAAGCAGAAGTGCTCACTATCACACATTTAGACAGATTTGTGAACAATGTTTGAGAGAAATGGTAATATTGTGTATCTGGAATGAATTTTAGATCTTTAAGTCCATCTCATGAAAAATGGGAGTGTTGCGTTTATATTTTTGTTGAGTGTAGTAAGCATTATTAAAGACAACAACAATTAAAATAACAATTATTTCACGTGTAATCAGCTTACATAGAGACTCAGTGAGGTGAAGATATACAGTATATCAGGGCATGATATCTCTGGCCAATGGGTCGGATCATTGCGCCAGCTTGATGCTGAGAGACTAAAAATACATGGTTTTAGATTGATCAAATTAATCATGTATAAGTGTCTTTAACGTTATCCAGCTGGCAGAGTTGTTGTAAATGATCTTGACATTGTGTCGGTCGGTCAAATTTTGAACTTGTTTACCTCTGATCGTTTTCTTTTTGTGCTGTTTTGGACCGCAATTTTGCATTATAGTCAACATCGCTTTGTTTTCCCCCCAAAGGGGGCGTGGCCAGATTGCCGACCTGATGACTGATGTATAGCTACCGACTGTAAAAAACTCTTACCAAAGCACAGGACTTTTATGGAGAATAGTTTAATTTTATTGGCAAACTATTTTATTCATAAATGTCGATTTCTAAAAACTCCCCCCGTTTTTGTTGCATTTTATAACAAATTAGTATTATATAAAAAAAACAATTAAATTGTGTAAAATGAAAGGAGCCCAACTTTTTAGTGAATATTTGTGTGCCCTGATTCCTGATTGATCACTTGTGTTGATGTTTTTTTGTTTTATTTTGTTTTGTATGCTATTTTCTTTTATGTAAAATGTGTTGATCTCGCTCAGTTTTGTGTGTATGATAAGAATATGAATGTGATATGCCTTTTTGAATTCTGTAAATGTTGTTCTTTATAATAAAGAATTAAAAAAATAAAAATAAAAATAAACTTTTATGGAGAATATATGTAACACGACAGTAGGTGGCGATAATGCTTTGCCCGGTCGCAGTTCGCCTGACAAAAAAAAAGAAAAGAAGAAGAACGATATCAACAACAAAAATCCCCCCCCCTTTTTATTTTTATTTTATTATTATTTATTTATTTTCTATTGTTTCCTCCTCTAGTTATCTGATTATTTATTTATTTATTCATTATATATATATATATTATATTTTATATGACATAAATGCGGTTGTTACACTCCGGTACAGTTGGTGGCGGTATGCACCAAAAAAGTTATGGTTGCAACCTGCCAATAACCGAAAAGAAGAAGAACAACAACAACAACAAAAATGTCGGAAAAGGAAGAGGAAGAAAGCCATTGTGCTGTTAGGTTAACGAAGAATGATATTAACCCAGGGGATACTGTGTCACAGAAATTACCCGAAGATGAGAGCACGGAGAGTTCTGCATCTCAGTTGACCCAGGACCTCAAAAGCGTCCTGGTCACCAGCGTTTTAAACCTAGAAAAGCTCGACGTAGACCTGTACAGGTGGGTGGCTGAAGTTTGACACTGTGTAGGCTACTACTACATAGGTCATCAGTACAGTTCACTAATGAATGCCGCATTCGATTCATGTCCTATCGGTGGTTGTAAATGGCTTTCACATCTAGCAACGTCAAATAGGATATTACGACTGAGACACTCAAAATTTGATTTGACCCAGACTTAAACCTTTGTAACTGCGTGAACGCCAAACGCATAGGGATGTCACACAAAGACCACAGTTCATTGTTATTAAACTGACATTTAAATGTTGTGTACAGGGCTAACACTGTCATTGACGTTAACCGTCTTAAACACGTGAACTCTTAAAGGGACACTGTGTAACATCTTAAGTAATTCATTAGCTAAAATCAATATCTTCATTCATAAATATGTCCTCATTGGTGTAAAATCACCTCTGCCAATAATCTGAATGATCCTCCTGAGCGGAGAATTATAAATATGAATAGGCCTATTACATTTTGTACATTGAGAGGGCAAGTCTTATGGAGGAATCCATGTTTTTGGAATGTCATCAGGTGCATTGTTTAAAATTTAGAATTGTTCTTGTCCTTGAAGGCCACTGTAGCTTCTGTTATTATTCTAAAGGGGTGGGGTTACCCAGGGAGCGTTGCATTCTAGAACTTTCTAGAACTTTCTAGATGATGTAATGTAAAGTAATGTTTAATTACTAAGTCAGCCTACTACCACCTTAAATATATCGAGAATTAAAGGGCTAATATCTCAGCAGGACTTAGAAAAACTTGTCCATGCATTTATTTTTAGTAGACTTGACTACTGTAATAGTGTCTTTGCAGGCCTTCCTAAAAAATCAATCAGACAGCTTCAGCTAATTCAGAACGCTGCTGCTCGAGTCCTCACTAGGACCAAAAAAGTGGATCACATTACCCCAGTTCTTAGGTCTTTACACTGGCTTCCTGTCACTCAAAGAATTGATTTTAAAATATTGATGATGGTCTACAAAGCCTTAAATGGTTTAGGGCCAAAATACATTACTGATCTGCTAATACGTTATGAGCCGCCCAGAGCCCTTAGGTCGTCTGGGACAGGTCTTTTAAAAGTCCCCAGAGCTAGGACTAAACAGGGAGAGGCGGCATTCAGCGTTCATGCGCCCAATGTCTGGAACGGACTGCCAGAGAGTCTGAGGTCCGCTGAGACTCTCAGCTCTTTTAAATCGGGTCTCAAAACGTTCTTGTTTCCCTTTTAACCTGTAATTTTTTTTTGGTAAAATGTTTGAATTCTTTTATTTAAATGTTGTATTTTTATCCATGTTTTAAATTTGTTCCTTTTTTGTATTTGTATTCTTTATTTGATTTTAACCCTGTGAAGCACCTTGAGTGGCCCTGTGCCTGAAATGTGCTCTATAAATAAAATTGCCTTGCCTTGCCTTGCCTAATTTTAACAGCAGGATAAAGTACTAATGATAGTAGTCAATACGTTTGATTAGTCAATAAGCTCAACTAAGCCTACACTATTGAGGCACTTACAAATTATTTAGTTTTTGTATGTTGTACCACTTAAATTAACTACTATTACGTGAGCATCATGTAGTGAAACTGGCTGCATTGCATATATTTAAGTTGTTTTTCTATTTTTCCCCCAGAGGGACGCACCACTGGGTGCCCCGTACTCAGCGTTTGTTTGGGGGTCAGATAGTGGGTCAGGCCCTCGTCGCCGCTGCTAAATCCGTCAGCGATAATCTCTATGCCCATTCTCTCCACTGCTACTTTGTGCGAGCAGGTGAGACATCGCACAGTTCTGAAGGCGCTGTCAAAATTTGTACAAGCCATATATTAAGGAGGGAGCTCAGAGTTACATTCTGGAGAATGCTTGTTGTCAAACTCACTCTTTTTTCACTGATTTTGACAAAGTGATTCTGACATTAAGCATTCTCCACAATCACTCACTCCCATCTTTTAACGCAAATAATCTTTCATAGACTGAATGAAACTACAGAAGACTAAAACAGTCGGTCAAGATAAATTGATCCTACACTGTACCGCACAGTTAGTTTTAGCAACATTTCTGAACATGAAGGCCTGCATTATATATACAGAAATATAACCTTCAACAACTGACATAATCCATTCATAATCAGTGGAATGATCCAGGTGTGTGTGTGTGTGTGTGTGTGTGTGTGTGTGTGTGTGTTTTTTTTTAGGCGACCCTAAGGTTCCAGTGCTGTACCAGGTGGAACGCATAAGAGACGGTCGCAGTTTCACAGTGCGCTCTGTGAAGGCCATTCAGCACGGACAGCCTATACTCATCTGCCAGGCCTCCTTCCACATGCTGCAGCCCAGCCCCCTGGAACACCAGCTCCCCATGCCCACGGTCCCTCCGCCAGAAGACCTCCTCACTGTCGAGGAACTCATTCATCTTTATCTCAGGTGGAGGCTGCTTCAGAAAATTCATTATTTAATGGCGATTGTAGCAGTTTTTAAGACAGAAATCCAAACATTGGAAACTTTTCTTTGTCTCATCTGATTTAAACTTAAAGGTTCAGTAAGCGGAATGGTCAGTTTAGCTAACTTCCTGTCAGTGACTGCCTTTAGCAGTCCCCTCCCTCGTCCCCACATCACCATATTAATGCACTGCGGTCTTCCAGAAGCGAGTTTTATAGCATAATCTCAGATCTGTAAGTGTGATAAAACATGATAAAAACCATTAAAAAAAGGACATTGGGAAGGATTTTTACCTGCTCCACCATTGTAGGCGCATACACATTCACCCATCTGTCGCTCTGCACGTGCACCGTCAGTGAGACGGGTGCCGGTTTGTAGCGTTCTCTCTTCTGATTGGTTATCAGTAGTGGGATCCCCGAAAAGTTCATTTGCCGAATACATGCAGAGCGACAGTTGGCAAATAATTTGTTTTATCTCTTTTAACAATTGATTTCTGGAAAAGAAAAATGTTGAATTGATAAACAAACATCTGTTATTTCATATAAAAAATACTGGTATTGATAAAAATTAATCAATAATGGTTTAACACAATAAAATTCCAAAATGCTCAAGGGGTTCACAAACTTTCAAACAGCACTGTATATAAGTGATCACTGTATGAAAATAGAGCGATTTAACACTTATATTAACATAAATAAATCTCTTACTTCACCTTTAATATTTTAATCTTGAATACATCATCATGACATTTTATAGACAAATTCATTAATCCGGAAAAAGACGTGCAGTTTAATAGGCCATTAAAATAATGTAGTTGCAGGCCTTATCTCTGGTAAAAATGTCCATTCCTTTTTATCAGTGCAAAAGAAACATGAACAAGGGACTTGAATAGACACAACAGCACCTAGGCTACATAACAAGGCCTATCTGGGTTTATGTACAGGTAGACTCAGTGGGTTAGGCTAGAGGGAAATGGGAAACAATACACATACATTAATCACACTTTCACCTTATTGTAGTATCAGCCTACGATCATTTTACTTCAGTGACGCGTTGTTACACTCTGCTCTCACTTTAGTTTTTTTCTATGAATGACAGCAAAATATCAAGCTATGAAAGATGACTTGACACCAGTCGTAATCAAAGCATGGCGCACACTAGGCCTACAGACAATATAAAGTATGCTTCATGACTCCCAAGTTTGCTTTATTGAAAATGATGCTGGTCTGCCTTTGCCAGTAGCCAGGCAGGAGCTAACAATTATGCAATCTTGATCAGTTTCACTCACTTTCTGTCATAGTTTGCACTCACAATATTAATTTCCTTCTCTTGTTCCACAGTAAACCAGACATAGCAGAACATTCCAGACAAGGCCTGAACAAACTGCTGGCTAATGAGGTTCCCATTGAGATAAAGCCAGTCAACCCACAGTTTTTCAGACGTGCTGCAGCTGACCCCAAGAAGCTTTTCTGGGTGCGAGCACGAGGATATATCGGTAAAATGCACAAAATGCACATTTGCATTGCATATATTACAGATATAGCATTTATACTTCGTAATGGTAACATACAAAAAATAGCATAGTGGTACAGTTCCTGAACATAGCATTTTATTTGCCTCATTCTTCAAAATACAGTATATGCAATGTGAAGATATCAGAAAATGTAAATACTGTATTAAGCAGACAATAACGTGTAACACAGCCTAATCATTATTTCTGTGTGTATGCAGGTGAAGGCAACATGAAGCTGCATTGCTGTGTTGCAGCGTATGTATCAGACTTTGCACTGCTGGGCACAGTGTTGCTGCCTTACCCCAACTACAGTGCCAGGTTCTCGGCCTCCCTGGACCACGCCATGTGGTTCCACAGCACCTTCCGCAGCGATGAATGGATGTTGTTTGAGTGTGAGAGTCCATGGGCAGGTCAGTAAGGTGTCCACTATCTTCTGTCTACGGTGCTTAATACGTTGGTCTGATTCACAGCATCACAAATAGGCTTTTTTGGTTGTTTTGTTGAACTGATATCTATAGCTTTGTTTTCCCACTGTCTTTTACAAACCAGTATGTTTCTTCATATACAGTATATAAAATGTATGATGCCGCCATAATCAAAGACTGCAAATCTAGATTCTGTAATCCTGATCTCGGGGTATGTGGGTCAGAATGATCCTATCTGAAAAACCTGGACCAAACCTACAAGATCACTTTTATCTGGGATAGCAAAAAAAAGAAATGATTTTAGAATCTGGATCATTCTGATCCTGATTACATTTTTTGAAAAACTGGGCCCAGTTGACAACTCTTGTTGTTTTAGGTCATAACGAAAAGGACCAAAGATTTTATAAATAATGTATAAATAAAAGTTTATGAAAATAAACAAAAATAAAAAATCATATAAGCAATAAAAAAGAGGGAGAGAGAAAAAAAAACAATCTTTGTCTATCTTGTTTCTTGTCTTTAAAGGGAGAGAGGGCTTGTTACGGGCACGTTTAGGGTCCTTTACTGTTTGTATTCCTTTAGTTTACTAGAGCTGCTTGTTGACATGTTATAGCTATGTGTATGAGGGTTATGTCAGTGACTACACTTCCCAGCACCTTAGCGCCTGGAGGTGACATCACACAGGTGCACACAGACTGTTGGATAATGAGCAGCAGCCGTGGAGCTGGAGGAGATTGTTTGACACACATACCTGCAGGAGACAAAAGGGGGATCGGCGTTTGGCTCAAACATAGCTCGCGTCAGTGAACGGTTCTTCATTTCAAAGCTTTCAGAACTTGACAGAAGGATCTCTCTTCCCAATCACACTACAGAACGTAATATCATACGACTGGACTGGAGGCTCATGAAACCAGCGGACATAGCTACACTTGGCCTCATCAGCTCTTACTTTGCCTTTTCTTTTGTTCCTTTCGTTGTGTTGTGTTGCAGTAGCGCCAGTCAGAATAGCGGCAGTCGGGCTTACGGTGGCTGTAGTATGACAATACATCAGTGAAAAGGCTAGACAAATATTGGCTAGACAAAAAATGTTAGTGTGGATGCATTAATCATGAAGAGCCTTTTACTCTTTTCCAAATTGGTTTGCACTTGGGTTACATTCCAATGGCCTAATCTAAAATGATGTATTTCTTCAATTGCTTCCAGCTTTCAAATGTATTTTTTTGTGTGCCTCGTGATCCTGAATTTAAGAAAACAACAACAACCCAACACATGTTTCTGAATAGTTCTTTGCAAATGTTGTGGCTATTATCAATTTCAGTTTATCATACTTTTCTGCATACCGTCCTTAAGCCTACCGTGCTTGTTGTTGTGTCCCACAGGCAGCAGCAGGGGACTGGTCCAGGGTCGACTGTGGAGAAGAGACGGGGTGCTCGCAGCCTCGTGTTCCCAGGAGGGCGTCCTGAGAGTCAAAGCAGTCCCACAGCCTAGCAAACTTTAAGCGGCACTTTAGTAGGGCTGGCCCGAATTATTCGAATATTCGTTCGGAAAATTAGTATTCGGAGCTTAAATTAGTATTCGGAGCTTCGTTTTTTTTTTTTTTTTTTTTAATAATTTTATTTTATTTATTTTTTTCAAAAAAATGTTTTGCAAGAAGCTAGTACTGCAATATAATGTCATCAAATAATTTTATATTTGGATATAAAAGTTAGTAATATCGTAGTAGTAGTAGTAGTATTGCTCATTTAGGAGGATATTACATCACTAAGTGTCATAGCTCATCCATTACTTCACCTCCGAGTGCGTAAATCTTCAACAAAATATGCAGATACTGTCAAAATCGGTTCCAGGGAGTATATAGGGATTATTAACGTTTAAAAAAAAAAAAAAAAAAAATCTTTTTAATTTTTAATTTTTTTTTTTTTATGTATTTTTTGATGGTGTGTTTTTCTGGAACGAATATTCGAATATTCGCTCGGAAAAACCAACGAATATTTGAAGCCTGAAAAATGGTATTCGGGCCAGCCCTACACTTTAGTGGGGCGACTGTGGCTCAGTTGGTAGAGCGGGTCGGCTGATGATCAAAGGGTTGGAGGTTCGATCCCCGCCCTGCCCCCTGTGTCATGGTTGTTGTGTCCTTGGGCAAGACACTTCACCCACGTTGCCTTGTGTGAATGTCGATAGTTTGCCTGCTATCGGTGTGTATGAATGTGTGTGTGAATGGTAACGTGGGAAAGGAAAACAGGTCTCCCTTGTAAAATAATCTTCGGTCTCAATGGGATTTACCTGTATAAATAAAGGTAAAAAAAAGCACTTGAATTGTTTTAAATCTATAATGTATTTGTAAATGAAATCATTAACTTTTTTTTTTACATTAACATACAACCGGAAATTAATTGTATTACCATGCAATAAATAATGAGTAAGTTATAATGGATGAATACATGTAATTTGTTAGATGAGATCTTTTGACAGGTTTCTAAAAGCCCAAACTTCCACAGAGAAGAAAAGGAGTTAACATACTGTTAGTTTGCCTTATGCAACTACCAGCAGCGTGGGGTTGTGGGGTTATCTTAATGGGAATAAAGAGCCACCTGTTTAAGAGAAAAGAGCAGGTTAATGGAATGTGGAACAGGATTGAGAAAAGGAACAGCCTGATCCGCCAGTGGAGAGTGAAACATTGGTGAAATAGTTGTGTGTGTTTGTGAGACAGCCAACACCCTGAACCACCAAAGGAGAGTAAATACATGTCGTCATTAAAAAGCAGGATAACCTAGACAATGTAAGCATGTTTCTCAAGTGAAAAGATGGTGGAGCAGGGGCAGGAACCTACAGTGTTCCACCTGTAATGATAACTAAAAATCTAATCTAATTTTTTTTTAGGCCTAACACTAACCCTAACCTTAACCAGGCAGCACTGGGGGCACAAAACACCTATCTGACAACCTATAATTCCAATAAAAACATACCTGCCCACTTGAACAGCAACACATTTCTCAACAGAGGGAAATAAAAGGTTTATGTTGTTAATGACTTCTTAAATAAACCGGTAAGTATAATTAAGGCAATTTAATGTAGGAATGACTATTGAAAGATGTTTTGGTGATGAGCAATTCAAACTAGAGTAAAACGTGTGCCTACCGACCCCGTTCTCCACTATACAGTCCCCTCAAAAAGTATTGGAACAGTGAGGCCAATTCCTTTATTTCTGTTGTAGACTGGAAACATTTGTGTTTGACACCAACATGTGAATATGAGACAATAGCTCAACATTTCAGCTTTCATTTCCAGGTATTTACATCTGGATCTGATACAAAACTGAGAAGATAGCATTATTAGTAAAGGAACACCACATTTTTAGGTGAGCAAAAGTATTGGAACAGATAGACTTAAAATAAATTAAAGTAAATAAGACTTAATATTTTGTTGCAAATCCTTCGCTTGCAATAACTGCATCAAGCCTGTGACCCAATGACATCAAAACACTTTTGCATTCTTTTGTGATGCTTTTCCAGGCTTTCACTGCAGCCTCATTCAGTTTCACATCATAATTGAAGATTAATGAGCCCATCTGAGAAGAAGCCATGTAAGCCCAAGCCATGACATTGCCTCCACCGTGTTTCACAGATGAGCTTGTATGTTTGGGATAATGAGCAGATCCTTTCTTTCGCCAAACTTTAGCCTTTCCATCACTTTGGTAAAGGTTCATCTTGACAACAACACAGTTACACATGATGGCAACAGCTAAATGAACTCAGAAGTCTACAGAAACATTCGGTCTGCCAATTTAAAGAAAGATGCAACCAAACTGATTGGAAGATGCTCCATCATGCAGCAAGATAATGATTAAAAAAAACTGCAAACACAACAAAGGAGTTCATCAGGGAATGGAATGGCAAGAAATGGAAGGGTTGAGACTGGCCAAGTCAATCTCCAGACTTAAACCCTAGTATAGAGCATGCATTTTACCTACTAAAGAGGAAACTGAACTGAGTAACCCCCCAAAACAAACAGCAACTGAATGAGGCTGCGGTGAAAGCCTGGAAAAGCATTACAAAAGAAGAATGCAAAAGTGTTGTGATGTCAATGGCTTGATGCAGTTATTGCAAGCGAAGGATTTGCAACAAAATATACAGTCTTTATTACTTTAATTTATTTTAAGTCTATCTGTTCCAATACTTTTGCTCATCTAAAAATGTGGTGTTCCTTTACAAATAATGCTTTCTTCACAGTTGTGTATCAGATCCAGATGTAAATACCTGGAAATGAAAGCTGAAATGTTGATCTATTGTCTCATATTTATATTTTGGTGTCAAACCCAAATGTTTCCAGTCTACAACAGAAATAAAGGAATTGGCCTCACTGTTCCAATACTTTTGTAGGGCACTGTACATGATGAAGGCCATCAGGATATCTATTACGCATCATTATTTTTAGATGTAATTTGTTTTTAATGATTTATCAATCTTACCATATAAAAGTAAGAGTTGATATGCCAGGCCACTTATTGGGGTGTATTCCATAGTAGTCTTTGTTGCACACTTGACTAATTAAACTCAATTAGTGACTTGAAGAGTAGTTTCTTGTTAATGAGTTCTGTAAACATACACAGGCAAAGTACACATTTGGTTACGACACGTTCTGTCCGCCATGTTCCAATACTGCTCTCCTATACATAGACATTAAATAAATTATAAATCCTTTATAATGTCTATGGTCTATGCTCCTATATGTGTAGCTTTCACAGGACAGAAGTGCACCAATAGATCAAAGCCACCCTGTGGCAGAAATGAGTTAATACATGCATTACATTATAGGCCTGTGTAAGATGAATGGAGCACAATGTTTACTTCAAAATGAAACAAAAACAAGAAGAATGACTGTTAAACTAATTATGGCAAAAATAAGGACTTCAGACAATAAAATATATATATGGGGGGGGGGGGGTTGTACTTATCTAACACTATTCTCACATCTTGATATGAGGCATTGCCCTGCCCACAAGTCTTGGCAACAGTTTGAACTCATTTGCAGCCATTAGCTGTTAAATGTTAAAGAGCTGTGAGGCTCAAACCTTAACTGGCCCATTTTACCTGATGGCACAAATTACCTGATGTCACCCAATAGACTATGCAGATGTGTAGCCATAAGAAAACCACTTATCAGTGGGGCTTATCAGGATAAAATGCTTCAATTTGCCATGGGGCATTATTAAAACATTGATGTTTTAATCACACGTAGGATAGTTCTTAACACGAATTTAGCAGTTTCAACTTCTCCTGAGTAGTTGTCTTTGTTTTATGCAGACCAATATATTTCGGCCCTCTGAAACAGTTATCTCCCATACTTGCTGTAGTTTGGTCTGACTTTGCGAGACTACATAGGCCTATCTCCCAAAACCACAGAATTCTGACATGGTCGTTTAAAGAAATTAAGTTATCAGTTAGGGTCAAATAACTTAATGCCAACTGAAATATATTAATCACTGAAGTTTTTGACCACTCCTGCTATTTGCAAATCCAGGTGGCGTCTTTGTTTTGCCCGGGCAGTGTATGTGCGCGCTGTACATACGTCCGGATGCTGCAATGTCCCTTCGCATTTGAGTTCCGCCCTCTTTTCGATGAACACTGCACAACTTGGTTGTTATGCGGTTAGCGCCCTTGGTTACCACTTTCCACCCGCCATGCATCAATGCCTGGAGAGGAGAGCTTGTGAGGTACAATGAAAACAATGGCCAGCTGTTGATAGCAGACAACACAGGTACTTCAGCTCTCTATTAAATACAATTAGTAGAAGAGAGAAAACGTTAAAGGCAAGCATCTATCGCTAACGTAACGTAACGACGCCTAGCTAGTAGCATTATGGCTAACGTAATATAACAGATAGCTAGCTAGCTAACTTAGCTACGTCAATAGAATAGACGCATATATCGTGACTTCAGTGTCAACTACTACAACCTGTGCAAGTTAATATTGGCTAATTACGTCAATTTAAGTCAGTGAATAGGCGCGATAACCATAGTTTGCTGAGATAGTATCAATGTAAAAGGACATTTTATAGCTAGCTGTTGGAAATGGGATCTAACCTGGAGTTCCTACCTGTTTCCAGGTGTACGGATGCTATTAAGGCTTAACCTTTGGTGAGTGAATCTAAAACAGAATGGAGAAGGAACCGCACAACACTGTCGTCTTCAATGTTTCCAAAAGAGAACTGTTTACTACGAACAATGGATACAAATCCATGCAGAGAAGACTGAGAGCTCAATGGAAAATCCAGAGGTAAGCTCTCATCGCTGCCTTACAGCTACTTGCTTTAGCTCAAACAACTACATTTCCCATAGTTTAGATTTGATTAAGAAAAATGGCCTCCAAAATAAGTAATTAGTGCTCTCTCCCCCAGTATGAAGGAGGAACTGTCCCTGGAAAGGCTGAAAGGTGTCAAGTTGTGGTTAACTGCAGGCCCCAGGGAGAAGTTCACAGCAACTGAGGTGATGTATAGAAAGAATAAAATAGATAGTGATTTGTAGAAGCTCACCGGCCACTTCAAATATAGCGTGTTTACCTTGCCGCTTCTAAAATTCTGCCGTTGTCCCTTTCCTTTCAGCTGGAGGTCCTGAAGCAATATCTGGACGGAGGAGGAAATGTCCTGGTCATGCTCGGTGAAGGAGGAGAGATGAAATATGACACCAATATCAACTTTCTTCTGGAGGAGTTTGGAATAATGGTCAACAATGGTGCGTATCGATAAATTGGTCAAATGACAGTTGAGATCTATTCAGCTACGGCTAAGTTTACAATTTAATTCTGTGCTGTTTTCCTTCTCTTAATCATTGCTGCAGACGCTGTTGTGCGAAATGTGTATTACAAATACTTCCATCCGAAGGAGGCGCTCGTGTCCAACGGTGTATTGAACAGGTTTGTTGTTAGAGCGTAGAATGTTGATCTCACTTAAAACACACCCACTGGTATCATTCTGATTTACAGCCATTTCTTTTTACTTTTTGGGTTAAATCTATTAATCAACTTCAATAAACTACCACTTATTTAAACATTTAAACCCTTTAAATGCCTTGTTTGTTAACATGATTTCAATGGTGTTGTTCCCCCACAGAAAATGAGCTGAATAATAATTAATAAGCTGAAGTCACAACTTTCTGCCCTTTTTCTTTTTTAGAGAGATTAGCCGGGCTGCTGGCAAAGTGGTCACAGGAATCATTGAAGATGAAAATGTCGGAAACAATGCACAGTAAATGATTTTCTTCTATGTTCCCAATTTCTCCATAAAGTAATGCATTTATTCTTTTATTAAATGCAAGTTTTTTTCTGTCTTTACTTAGGGCTCTCACATTCGTGTATCCATATGGTGCCACACTCAGTGTAATAAAGCCTGCCGTTGCCATTCTTTCAACTGGCTCAGTCTGCTTCCCCCTCAACAGGCCTGTACTGGCCTTCCATCAAGGAAAGGTCAGAGCCATAATGGACTGTTTTAAACTCATAATACTTAGGAGTGTATACTGGTGGTGATGTTGAAATGTGTCTTATACATAGGAGGCTGGCAAACTGGTAGTGTTGGGTTCCTGCCACATGTTCAGTGACCAATACATCGACAAAGAGGAGAACAGTAAAATCATGGTGAGTCCAGTTTGACAGAGACTGGTTAAATTTAAGATATTTAACAAATCAGAAGAGTAGAAAAGGATTCTGCTCTTCTATGCAATGTGTTGACTGTAATGTTTTGTTCACAAATGCTTGGCGTACTCTTTAATTCCAGGATGTGGTGCTCCAGTGGCTCATGTCTGATAATATACAGCTGAATCAGATTGATGCTGAAGACCCAGAGGTGAGGAGGTGGTACACTTGATGGGTTGATGGCATCCCTAATGTTGTCTTTTTAAATGAGCCCACACATCAACCATGTCCTTTCTGTCCCCTAGATCACAGATTACACCATGTTGCCAGACACCGGCTGCTTGTCAGAACAGCTCAGGGTGTGCTTACAAGAGGGTGATGAAAACCCAAGGGACTTCACCTCGCTCTTTGATATGAATTTGTTCAATTTGTCAACAGACACTTTACCCCAAGTCATCAGGTGAGAATGCAGAATACACCTAAGAGTGATATTCCCTCTTTATCACAGCTGTTTTTCCTTCAGAGTTTAAAAGAGAAAAACTTTTCTGCAGCGCTTATAAGCAGCTGAACGTCAAAGACGAGCCACTCCAGCTGATCACACCACAGTTCGAGACCCCTCTGCCTCAGCTTCAACCCGCTGTAAGTGACAGTCCTGTATTCATGCCCCAGCCCAATGTATGTATTTAAAATTCAGAGTTGAGGTTTAAACCCAAAAGTGAGCGTGGTTGTGCCTTTTTTATTTAGGTCTTTCCACCTGCCTTAAGTGATTTGCCGCCACCAATGCTGGACCTGTTCGATCTGGATGAAACATTCTCTTCTGAGAAAGTGCGCCTTGCACAGCTCACCAATAAATGCAAGTTCAAGACGTTTTTTTATGTGTCAAAATGTATTTAACTCTGTGTCTTTCATTGAATAACTCCACTACCTGCACGTAATGTGCGTGCACTGAAAGAAAACCTGTTGATACTAGGGCTGTCAAAATTAACGCGTTAACGCAGGGTGATTCATTTCTGGAATTATCGGCGTTAATTCTTTTAACGCATTTAACGCATGTGCAGAGTGATCCGCCCCGTGCATCCCACCGGCTCTGCACTTCAGTCACTCTAACGTTGTGGCTGACCCAGGATCAGTATCTGCGCGCAGCCAAACATAACAGCACGCTAGCCCATGCCGTGTTTTAAGGCTTTAAACTGCTAACGGTCACGTCTGTGTCGCGGGCATAGATAGTATATGAAATCAACTGCCGCGGGTGACAGTTGATGTCGGGAGCAACAGGAGGAGAAACATTGTCCGCTCTGTTCAAAGCCCGCGAGGACACAAACATCTGCAGTTTTCAGAGGTGTGTGTGATCAGACATCAACATAACGTCGGCTTCCTGGCACAC
The DNA here is from genome assembly GCA_026122265.1 of Ammodytes dubius. Taxonomy (NCBI): domain Eukaryota; kingdom Metazoa; phylum Chordata; class Actinopteri; order Uranoscopiformes; family Ammodytidae; genus Ammodytes; species Ammodytes dubius. The sequence continues at coordinate 101,840 of CM047518.1, forward strand.
ATGAACAGTCCCCTAGGAAGCAGTCGCGTACAAACGCACCCACCGCGGACTGTAATCAAGTTGTATTCAAGAATGCACAACCTATAGATTCACCAAATAAATGCCATTCTATAGCCTATCCTATATTTGCCCAAAGACATAGTAAAGAGACAGACCAATTGAATTATAGTTTGGCCTATATATTTTAGTTTGATTTAAATTTACTTTCAGTATTAAAACCATCATTTGGATTTTCAATGAATAAACATTAATTTTAAATGTACATATCCACCTTCTGTCATTTATCTTATCCGTTCATACAATATACAGAGAACATTTAATTTTTCGAATGGTAAAATTAATCGTGATTAATCCGATTAAAAAATGTAATCGTTTGACAGCCCTAGTTAATGCACATCCTAGGTTCTTGAATGGGCATGTTGCTAGCTACCAAGGGCCCATTTGTTAACATAACCTTTATTTACAGAGTCAGGGCATTGTATTAGCACCAGAGTTCTATTCAGTGCTGTACTTAGCCATTAACCGACACAGTTGATGACAAGGGTTCTCCAGAATCGCTGACTCTCACCTTCAAGTTTATACGTAAAGTAATGATTAAACTGTTTTCATTCACAGGCACAGACGATGATCTTGAATTTTATGTGCGGAAATGTGGTGAAATTCTGGGTGTGTCACCAAAGTTGGATAAAGATCAGAGGGATGCCAAGCACATCTTGGAACACATTTTCTTCCAGGTTGTAGAGTTCAAGAAACTCAATCAGGTGAGTGACCCTTTAAAAACCCATCTACAAGAACAATTATGCATTGGAAGCCTTGCCTAAACATTGTTTAACATCTTTACAGGAGCATGATCTGGACACCGAGGCACGATTCACACCCATGTGATCGTAGAAGAACATGTTTATGAATCAAACGCTGCCTTAAAATCACTGTAAAATATATTTTAAAGCAGATTAGTATATTCTTTAGTTAAGGAACTGTTACTGTAGTTGTGGACTATGCAGCAACAGATACTGTGATGATTAGAAACTTTATATTAAAACAGGAAATATTTTCTATTGTATTCTCATTCTGAAAAAAAAAAATACACTTTAACCAAGTTGGATACTTTATTTAAACAATTTATAAAAAAATATATAAGACACATAATAAAATCTGCATTATACATATGGATCCTGTAAAACAAAAATAACATGGGATTAGCAGATTTTGCCAGAGCATAAAATGACAAAAAGGGTTTACGTCAACTGAACATCTTACCTTCACATATACGTCCAGCATTTGAATATGGTGGAGTGCAGAGCCACGTCAGGGAGAAACCTCTGCTAGTGAATGCTGTGTAGACTGGCCTTTTGGATTCCACGTTTGCTCCAGGACGCTGCTGGACTCCATGCCAGGTTTTGGGCTGTTGATCTCCGGTTTAATCGAAGACACGTCCCATGACATTTGAGAGTCACTGTAGGACCGGTCAAAAAGGCAGCCTTTTGTTGCTTCTGAAGCAGCGTGTGGGGAGTGGAGGACTTTCCCTGCAAAGGCACGGCCAGGTGGCAGTTGTCGGTCTCCTGAGCGTTTAGGCAAGTAAAGGCCGGACAAGGAGAACTGGGGTCGGGCGACAGGCACAGAGAAGCCAGGATGGATGGCCTGGTGTCGGACACATCTGACACTTTTTCGTTGGAAGCTCTGGATGTGGACATTAGTTCCAGCGACAAAGCAGACAGCAAACTCTGCTCCCCAAAAAACCTCCTGTCCAGCTCCGATAGAGAGGAACACTCAAAGCTTTTCATATCTAGGAGGTAGAATTTAAGATACTGTTTAGAGTCAAATTTTTTGATGAGATTAAAATGTATATTTAGAAGTAAACCACCTTTCTTACCTTTTTTGACTAAAGCTGTCTCCATTTTGTCTCTGGGCCAATGAGTGTCACCTGAGCTCCAGGTGGGTTTTAAACTGTTGAGGTTGCTTGTTAATTGACCCAGCTGGTTGCAAAGCAGGTCATTAGAGGAGGTGGGGCTCCACAACAACATAAAACCAGGGAACCAGCTAACAATAGTTTACATTATTTTCCACCCATTAATAATTACATTCATCTAATGTAATAAAATAGCCAGAAATTACATTCCAATTTTCCAGAGGCTAAACTTTTCTGAAATAAAATAAAAATTAAAAATCTGAATTGTTATTTTGAATGGCTGGGTTCAAAACAGATTTAGTCACTTTTCAGAGAAAAGCAGAACATCTTTGAGAAATTCACACCAGAGATGTTTTATTTTTTGTTTATTGTTTGCTTATTGACTAAATAAAACTGAAAGAAAGACATTGGATATTGAGAGTTTTTGTTTTCTTAATTATGACAAATATGTGTGTGCTTTGTGACTTTTAATTTTGCTTACACCACTAGAGGGTATACATGACAATATAAACGTGATGGCATTTTACAGTATTTAGTCAAAAAGTATTTGTAACCCCATTTATAGTAGAGGTAATTTGACAACCGATACTATTGGAATACACTGTTTAAGAGATTTTATTTTGAAGCTCCTACCGGAAGTCCTATCTTGTTGCTTGACCCTGCGCGCATATCTAATGCGCAGCACGTCATCTTCCGCCTTCTACGACGGAGAAGCCCATGCAGAGAAGGGCGCGAGATAGAAATCCAGGAGCGCGGACAACCCTTGCGCTCCGCTCCAGCTGCTCGCCAGAGGCTACATGACCAGCCAACACAACAGCACAGAGCCTCCAGCACCACCGGCCGATTCATTGAGACCACAATCGCACGGAATACAACGCTATCCTACCGAATATATATATTCATATGACGTGCAACGTTATCAGGACAAGTGACCGTCTGACCGTAAACAACAAAAACAGAGGGAAATGTCTTGGTGGCCGCGCGGGTAAGAAGCTGATCTTTGTTATCTGAATTAACAGTAGCATTAGCAGGGGTCATTTTAACTCTTCTGACAATGCAGCGTTACAATATGAGTGGCGTTAAGTTTGCTATGGTAAAAAGTGTGTTTTTTGGCCTCATTTTGTAGTCTATGAGTGCTGTACTGACTCTTTGCTATGCCGCCCTTTTCTGAAGAATCACGAATAACAAGGTGCAGTATTAGAATTGAGCGCCAAATAACTATAACCACATAAATATGTCTCAAACTACTGAGTGACATGACATTGCCAAACAGTATTTTAATGACAGGGAGCTAGTTGTCGCTAAGTCCCTGTTAACACATAGACACACCGTTACATAGAACCCCTTTCACACAGCTGACTTACTTTTTCCTCGCCACAGCCCAAGGGCGGGTCAGTGGCTGTTTTTTTCCGCTCGCTGTCAGCATTTTAATCAATACTTTTTGCTTCATAGTGAGGATGGAGAGGAGGCCATGCAACAGGACACTGATTCAGATGTGGCAGAGCTGAGAGACGGTGGGAAAGTGAAGGTGAAATGGACACAAGACGAGGTAATTGCCTGGACTTGTCCCCCAAAGTGTTTCGCATGTTGTCTCTATGCGTTCCCACACTGTCAAAGTAAACAGTGGTCCTGTTTGGAGAGGGGATCGTAAACATGCTTGTTTGTTTATGTTTGCAGGATGACAAGCTCAAGGCGCTGGTTCAAAAACTGGGAACAAATGACTGGAAATGTATTTCCAGCCACATACCAGTGAGTGTGAATAACTCATCTGTTGTCTACAGTAAAGGCCTCTTGACTATTCTTTATAATAATAATAATAATATTATTAATATTATTATTATTCTATTCTATTATGTTAACACAAACCTCTTTTCAGTGTGTTGAACCTTCTTCTGCTTGTTTTTACTTTGCTTAGAGTCACACTGAGCACCAGTGTCTGCACCGTTGGTTTAAGGTCTTGGATCCAGAATTGGTTAAAGGTCCTTGGACCAAAGAGGAGGATGAGAAGGTAGGTGACTCACTAAGAACTAGGGCTGGCTATTGTTTCAAATCAATTCTATTAAAACAGATACCTTCGACCTGGATACTGGTTCCTGAACAATATGTTTTTCAATAGCAATTTTGCTAAATCTGTTTTAACAAGATGAAGTTACACATTATGGTAAAAGTTTATTTTTTATATTTTTAGCCCTTTAGCATTTTAAAATATCAATTACAATAAATAACACTTGAAAAACCTTAAATCGAGCGTTAACTGCGTTCATATTACCACAACGCCCGATCTCCTGATCCACTGCAGCTTCTAAAAAAATATACAAGGAAAAAGGGAACGAGATGTAAACGATACATCGAACACAGTGATATCCAGTGTGTGATTCAGTGTATAATTCAGATTGTATCCTCCCCTCGTTCCCTCAGGTTATAGAGCTGGTGAATCTGTACGGCAACAAACAGTGGGCCACGGTGGCCAAGCATCTGAAGGGCCGCCTGGGGAAGCAGTGTAGAGAGCGCTGGCACAACCACCTCAACCCCAACGTCAAGAAGTCGTCCTGGACCGCAGAGGAGGACCTGGTCATCTACAAGGCCCACTGTCTGCTGGGAAACCGCTGGGCTGAGATCGCCAAGCTGCTCCCTGGAAGGTCAGTGCTCTGTCACTGCTATCTATGGTTCGGCTCACAGGTTGAGTTTGAAAGTCTAAATGTATGCTGTACCTTATTAGTTGTGTGTTAATTGTGTATTTGTTTCTTCTTATTTGTATATAGCAAATGTTTCTATTGTATATCTTTGTAATTTTTATTGTAACATCAACCTGCCTAATGGACTACAGATGGAAATTAGCCCCCGGGCTACTATCTGGCATTTTTACGTGTAATGCTTTACATGTTCATTAAAGCTGGGGTGGAGGATTTGGGGAGAAAATGGCGTTGGGATAGAGATTTGAATCCAAATACCTCAACCGCTCCACTTGTTCTCTTTTGTCCCTCCCTGACGCGCTCTACACCAGTGGTTCTTCAATTTGTAACATTTAAACAAGACTGCTCAGTCTGTGTGAATCTCAGGAGAAACAAGAGCAAATGATTAACTGAGGTTTGCATTTCATTCAAAACATTTTTAAACTGTAAACATAGTTAAGGTGGTGTTTTTTTTATTAGTATAGGCCAATATGCCTTCTGTGATGCGATAACCTATAATTCATTAATGTTATTATTAGTCTACTTGCTTGATTTCTTTTTAAATAGCCTACAGAGACACTTGGAGACACATGTTGACATTTATTTACTGCAAATCGTGGCCTTTCGCGCGGTTATGACCATACACAAGCACACATCGCGCTGGCTAGCAAAGAAAAAACACATTTAAAGGTTCAGTAAGCGGAATGGTCAGTTTAGCTAACTTCCTGTCAGTGACTGCAGTTAGCAGTCCCCTCCCTCGTCCCCACGTCACCACATTAATGCACTGCGGTCTTCAAGCAGCGAGTTATCTAGCATCATCTCAGATCCATAAGTGTGATAAAACATGATAAAAACCATTAGAACAGACATTGGGAAGGATTTTTACCTGCTTCGCCATTGTAGGCGCATATACATTCACCCATCTGTCGCTCTGCACGTGCACCGGCAGTGAGACGGGTGCCGGTTTGTAGTGTTCTCTCTTCTGATTGGTTATTAGTAGTGGGACCCCCGAAAAGTTTATTTGCCGATTACATGCAGAGCTTTATGAAAGTGCACACTATATAAGTGATCACTGTATGAATAAAGAGCGATTTAACACTTATATTAACATAAATAAATCGCTTACTTCACCTTTTAAGAGCTGTAATGGTGACACTGGTATTTTTGCTAAATAAATGTTACCATATCGTCAGAATATCATATGGGCCCATGCCTAGTGCCAACAACATAATTGTGTGTGTGGAGGAAAAAAAAGCCGTTCCATTTCCAAAAGTTGTCCTATTTATTCACAGGACGGATAATGCAGTGAAGAACCACTGGAATTCTACCATCAAACGCAAGTTGGAGATGGGCTTCTATGCCGGCGAGGTCTTCGGTCCAAATGAACTGGAAGAGCTTTTGGCCCGTGTTAATAAAGACGCGCAGGTGGGCTGTCTTTCAAATGAAGTTCAGGGTTCAACATAACTTCTTTTTCCTACTGGCCCGCTGGGCCAGTGGATCCGAGTTTTACTGGCCCCTTGTATATTTTCACTGGCCCTGCACACACTTTTTTTTTATTCATAATTTAGTGTCAATAATTATAATACCTGTATTAGAAAAATAAAGAAAAATAACCAGATCTAAAGGGAATATCTATACTGTAACAGTATAGATATTCCCTTTAGATTTGGTTATTTTTCTTTTAGTTAATTATATGAAATGTTGATATTGCTCATACACATAATAAAAACCCAGGCAAACATATTGAATTAGAAGCCTACAACTGAAAGTATGTTGAAAGAGTGGGCCAGTATTTTAAAGTCCAGTAGTTTGATGGTTGTTTTTATTCTTGAATTTGGGAGGTTTAATGAATAGTTCACCTGCAGAAGTCATGTTCAAACATTTAAAAAAAATAAGAGATGAAGGTCTGATCATTATTTGTGGTGTGGTAGGCTGTTGTTATTACTTTCTCTATATGCATTAGGGATGTGAATGTGTCGACCGAATGACCGGTTTTCCACTTGTGCTCAAGTTGACTTTAAAAATAGAATAGAAATCCGAAAATCAGTGGGTTATGCCGTTTTTTTAATGGGAGATTTCACCGTGTATGCGAGCGCGCTGCAGGAGTGTCACTTCTCCATGAAGTGTCAGCTTCACATAAGAGTCCGGTGTGGGACCATTTTTTCAAACTATTGATAAAAAACAATGCAGTGCAAAATATGCAGCATAAGTTAAACGCTCGTCTAAGACTATGACGTTAAATCACTAGAAACACACAATGCCTTCGTCCGATCACAGCAGCGTTTCACCGTAAGATCTCGCCAGCGAGTGAGTGAGCCGCCGCGCAGAAGAACTGTGGTTTGTGGCTAAAATAATAACCGGGGATATTCTCCCCGTTAGCGATTTCAATGGGAAAGACTTCCGCGATCTGATTGAATGTCTCGAGCCTGAAAACACAGTGCCAAACTGCGCGACTATAGGAACTGTACCGTGAGCGGAGTCCCTCCGTTCGTTTCTGTCTACAACCGACACAATCACCGAAGACGCATTCACAGCGTTTAAATAACGCCTCTCATTTGTATTACCATTGGGGCTTGGATGCAAACACTGTAACATTACGGCGGAAGATAAAGGTAAAGCGCAGTTATCATTTTCTGCACCTCAACCTCTGCTGTGGGAAGAAAGAAAGGGGGCAAAGCAAGTCGATTGATTTGTCGACTCGCAGGCGGACGGTAGGCAGCTCTGCCAACGGAGCGAGAGTGCATCCGCCTGTCAAAACGCCCACGCATCGGTTGTCCACTGGCCTTTCATTAAAAAATATATTTTATATTAGGTTTATTATATTGAGTCTTAAATAAACACTGCTTTCATTCCGACTCTCAACGCGCATTTCAATGAACCATGATATAGTCTACAAAAAGATACTGAACTGTGATTGGCCAGTCACTGGCCCGGGCGGGACAGTGACTGGCCAATCAACTTGCCCTGCATATGATTTTACTGGCCCCGGGCCATCGGGCTATACGTTATGTCGAACCCTGAAGTTATCTGCTAAAGGTGGACGCAGTACTGAACTGTTCAAAAAGTACTGAATTTTTTTTTTTTTTTATAACAGACGCCTAGCACTCAAGATGGTTCGGACAAAGAGCCGGAGCAGAATACACACCCTAAAGTAAGCATCAAATCACGTCAATTTGAAAGAATAATTCATCATAATTGAATCTCAATTCGAATCCAGGGTGTTCTTTGAATGCTTTGATCTATGTCAGCGCGTGTGTTATAAATAAAATCTGCAGACAGAATATCTGTATTATACAGCAGTAATTGTGGGTTTATTTAATTTTCATACATTTTTAACCACCAGTTGCAGGGCACGCCAGTCTCTGTTAAAGAAGAACCCAGTGAAGATGGACCATGTAAGGGTGCGTCCTATCCAAAGGACAGCCCAAGCCCCAAGTCTGAAGCAGACACCACAGGGGACATGAGCGTCTCCAGCTGGGTGGTGGACAGCTCCGGCTTCCTCTCCCCCACTGGCCCGGCTCTGAAGGAAGTGCTGGACCTGGTGGATGGAGTAAGTAGTGTCTCTCCACTAACCAATGAATCAGGGATGCAAACAGCTCACTTTTTTAATGGCCAAATGGCTCACTTGTGTGATTCATGCAAATCCAAAGAGTTTTTGTTTTTGGAAGGGGGGGGAGGGTCAGAGACTAAAACAAAAAAATACCAGTGTATGTGATGTGTTTGCACCAAGAAGGAACCCGAATGTTGTCTTTTCCCCTCACAGAAAAATAGACATTTCCACTATAAATCGATGCAGAAAAAGCACAGATTGGAGGATAGAAATCCACCAGAATGCAGGAAATTAAGTGTTTGACACTCAAAAATTCCAATTCCATACCACCCCCCATCTACTCACTTTTTTGACCCCTCACCTGTTTGCATCCCTGATGAATAGACTGACCCGCTGCATTAAAGGGATAGTTCAAGTATTTTTGAAGTGGGGTTGTATGAGGTACTTAGTATGCATAGTTGAATGAATGAATGATTTTATTTGACCATTTTTATATAAAAACATGAACAGCACTCTGTCACACATTAAAATACATAAAATAGCCAGGGAGGGATAGACACAAAAAAGCCCGAAGGCTTATTTCCATTGTGGTCCCTGTACACAAAACATACATAAAATATACAGTCCCCTCCATAAGTATCGGAACAGTGAGGCCAATTCCTTTATTTTTGCTGTAGACTGGAAACATTTGGGTTTGACACCAAAAGATGAATATGAGACAATAGCTCAACATTTCAGCTTTCATTTCCAGGTATTCACATCTGGATCTGATACACAACTGAGAAGATATAATTTTTTGAAAAAGAACACAACATTTTTAGGCAAGCAAAAGTATTGGAACAGATAGACTTTAAATAAATTAAAGTGAATAAACCGTAATATTTTGTCGCAAATACTTTGCTTGCAATAACTGCATCAAGCCTGTGACCCATTGACATCACAAAATGTTTGCATTCTTCTTTTGTGATGCTTTTCCAGGCTTTCACCGCAGCCTCATTCAGTTGCTGTTTGTTTTGGGGGGTTACTCCCTTCGGTCTCCTCTTTAGCAGGTAAAATGCATGCTCTATAGGATTTAAGTCTGGAGATTGACTGGGCCAGTCTAAAACCTTCCACTTCTTGCCCCTGATGAACTCCTTTGTTGTTTTTGCAGTTTTTTTGGATCCGTATCTTGTTGCATGATGGAGCATCTTCCAATCAGTTTGGTTGCATCTTTCTTTAAATTGGCAGACCGAATGTTTCTGTAGACTTCTAAGTTCATTTTGCTGTTGCCATCATGTGTTACTGTGTTGTTGTCAAGATGAACCTTTACCAAAGTGATGGAAAGGCTAAAGTTTGGAGAAAGAAAGGATCTACTCATGATCCCAAACATACAGGCGCATCTGTGAAACACGGTTGAGGCAATGTCATGGCTTGGGCTTGCATGGCTTCTTCTGGGACGGGCTCATTATTCTTCATTGATGATGTAACACATGATGGTAACAGCAAAATGAACTCAGAAGTTTACACAAACATTTTGTCTGACAATTTAAGGAAAGATGCAACCAAACTGATTGGAAGATCCTTCATCATGCAGCAAGATAATGACCCAAAACACAACAAAGGAGTTAATCAGGGGCAAGAAGTGGAAGGTTTTAGACTGGCCAAGTCAATCTCCAGACTTAAACGCTATAGAGCATGCATTTTACCTGCTAAAGAGGAGACTTAAGAGAGTAACCCCCTAACAAAAACAGCAACTGAATGAGGCTGCGGTGAAAGCCTGTAAAAGCATCACAAAAGAAGAATGCAAAAGTTTGGTGATGTCAATGGGTCACAGGCTTGATGCGGTTATTGCAAGCAAAGGTTTTGCGACAAAATAGTACGTTTTATTCACTTTAATTTATTTAAAGTCTATCTGTTCCAATACTTCTGCTCGCCTAAAAATGTGGTGTTCCTTTACAAATAAAGATATCTTCTCAGTTGTGTATCGGATCCAGATGTGAATACCTGGAAATGAAAGCTGAAATGTTGAGCTATTGTCTCATATTCATCTTTTGGTGTCAAACCCAAATGTTTCCAGTCTACAGCAAAAATAAAGGAATTGGCCTCACTGTTCCGATACTTATGGAGGGGACTGTACATACATAAAAATCACACACACAACAATGACCCCCACTAAGGCAAGCCTAATTATGCCTAAGCCATTTTTTTAGGGCCTTTTTAAAATTGGTCCTCACCCTTGGTGGTACAAAATCAGTGGTGTTACCCCTAGTGGCATGTGTGTGAACTTCACTTAAACGATTAAAATAGTTTCTAAAATATTTGGGAACATCCCCATTTAAAATCTTATGTACCATACACAGTTTAATCTGAGATACCCGATCAACAACTTTCAACCAACCCAACCTCTCAAAGTGGGAAGATTCCAGATGAGTTCTCATGGGGAGGTCAAAAATAAGCCTAACCAACTTATTCTGCGAGGTCTGAAGCCTATGTTTCAAATGCACCGTGACGCCACTGTACCATGAGCCACACACATAGTCATAATAAAGCTGAATTAAAGCTCCTGCTAAAATTAACGTTGTTCTCTGATCCAGAAACTTTGAAATTCTGGCCAAAAAACGGATTCTGTGATTCATTTTGGTGATTTCCTTTTGAGCCTGACCTACACCAGATAAGTTACAATCTAAAACACAGCCAAGGTAACTGACTGATTCCTTGGATGTAATTTCCGAATCTCCAGCTAAAACCTTAAAATCCGAGGCTTTTTTCAGTTTAATATTTGATCCAAACAATATGGACTCAGTTTTCCCCATGTTAAGTGATAACTTGTTGTCAGACATCCACCTGCTAACAGTTACAAGTTCTGCAGAAAGTGTTCTTTCAATAAAATGCTTATCTTTGTGAGAAACTACCAGCGCAGAGTCATCTGCATATAAAAAAAGATTACAAGAACAAGCAGACTGTAGGTCATTTATATATAAAAGAAAGAAAAGTGGCCCTAAAACACTCCCTTGAGGAACCCCACAGACCATGCTTAGTGGCTGAGACATTGTACCCCCAATGTCCACCACCCGCATTCTATTCTCCAGATAGGAGCCCACCCATTTCAGTGCTAAGTCACTAAAACCCATGGCTTTCAATTTATACAATAAAACTCAATGGTCAACCGTATCAAAGGCCTTCTGTAGGTCTAACATGACCATGCCACAGAAGTGACCATTATCCACCTCTTTTTTAATGAAATCAGTTAGAAACAGTAAACATGAATCTGTAGAATGAGATTTACGGAAGCCAGATTGGAACTCATAAAGTATATTTTGTGAAGATACGTATTAGTCAATTTGTTCAAAATTACCTTTTCGATGATCTTTGACAGAGTACTCAAAATAGAGACATGTCTATAGTTAGTGTGTTACTTTATGGAGATGGCGGTTCAGCGCATTCATTTGGGGAGATGTCGCTGTAGCAGAAGTCAGCAATATATACCGTAATTTTCGGACTATAAGCCGCGACTTTTTCCCCATTTTTCGACCCCGTTATTATACAGCACAGTATATGTTCTGTAGCTACTAGGGATGGGCGTTAGTAATCGAGTACTCGAGTACTCCTCGTTTCAAATTAACTCGATTGGTGGATTAAAATGCTATAGGGGAAAGTGGGGTGAGTTGTGCAACTTTTTACTCAAAGTGATTTTAAAGTGAGGCCTTGACAGTTATGTCTCCAACTCAAATATGTACATATATTTCAGGATGTTGTGCATCCCTGGCAATAAAAACTTTGGATCTGGAATAAACTGTTTAAGAAATATAGCTTTCGGAAAAAAAGTTGTCTTGTCGCACAAATCACCCCACTACGTGGGGTGATTTGTGCATTTGGAGAAAATAAGGTGGGGTGAATTGTGCCAATTTATATATATCTCAGAAACTGTAATGCAAGACAAATCCATTAGACAATCACTTATTTAAGGTGTATTTAAAGTAAATAAAGTAAATAGTTTTAACTATCTTACCTCTGCACTACTATCTGTGTTTATGTGGATGTATGGGCTTTACGTCTTTTATTTTGGTTATTGTTATTTTACCTTCATTGTTTACCTACTGAATGCACTATGTACAGCACTTTGGACAGTGCAAACTGTCATAAATGTGCTTTTATAAATACATTTTACTTACTTACTTACTTACTTATAACTCCCCTAGGCCATTTGGCACAAATCACCCCATCCCCAGAATTTTGGATAATAGGCATGATGCAGCAATTTAGGGCTGACATTGTGCTAACTATATAGACTCAAAGTGTAGCATACCAAAGCACTAAAACATGTGTCAAATGTTTTCAAACGTGTCTATAATTGTTCAGACACAATAATCAAAAAACCTTGATCATGGGAATTTTACTTTGAAAGGCAAAACAGTTTTTTGAGCTTAAATGTGCTTATATCTTATTCCTTGTGTCTCCCTTCTTTACAGGATGAGTCAAATGGATGGCTCTTCTTAAATATGTGGTCACATTTCCAATTTCTTCCACGGTTTTCTAGAAACAAGGGGTTTTGCAACTTCCAAAATGCACAACTCACCCCACTTTCCCCTATACGTGTACAAAACGGATAAAAAATAGTTTAACAAAATTAAATATTTTGATGCAAGTGCAATAAACTGAGCGTTGTGTCAAACAGCAACTGCAAATAACTGCCACCTCCGTGCCACCGCAGCGCAGCCTGTGTTCTCCAAAGCACCGCGGAGCTGAACACGGTCTCTCCTTTCTCCAGAACATTGTCAGGAATATAACTGTCCAATTATTTCAAAGCAGACGATAAAGTTACGTTTATAAAAAGGGGAGATGACACCTGTTACTCTCAGTTAGTAATGAGTAGACTCCAGGACAGGTGAGCATGCAAGGTGCTCTCGGCTTGGAAAGAAAAGTAAAGAAGAAGCAAGGCTTACTTCAGGCACATTCGCTCCGAGCCAACAACAGTTAAGAAGCCTTAACTATGGAATATGGGGATGAGATTAGTAGTAGATACTATTGCTCTAAATGGTAACACTTGAATACGTTGTGCAAATATGCAACTTGTTTGTTGAAATGTTAATAAATGGGAGCTTCCTCAAGCAGCCATCTCTTTCCCGACAATCCCCTCTGTGCACAAACTCTTACATATGGTAATTAAACATTATAACACCTGCGGCTTATAGTCCAGTGCGGCTTATAGTGCGGAAAATACGGTACTGTTGCATGGGGGCCAGCCAAAAAAAGTGGTCTATAAATGCTTACCTAAAAACTAAATATCCGTTAAACTGTATGCTAAATGTAGGTTTCTTTCATTCCTGATTGACAGAATGATAAGCTGCACTATACCGTCAGATGAAGTTTATTTTTGCACTTTTTCAAGCGTAGTTCCGCCAAAACTCACAGAAAACATGTATTTATTTCTGAGATTTCGTTCCATAGTTTGAGACTCACTGTTGTAGACAATTATATCCAGTTAACAATTTAACAGACTCTTCTGCTTCAGGACTTGGAAGGCTGGTGTAACCTAGCAGCCTTTGACCTGCCCGAGGACAGCCCCAGCCCAGAGCGCCACCAGTTCCGTCTGGAAGGCAGCGCTTTGCAGGAGCTGAGCAAAGGCAGCAAGGGGGAACTCATCCCCATCTCCCCCGGAGGTGTCACCCTCCCTCCATACTCAACCGCCGAAGCCGCAGACGCATCCACCTGTCCCCCGATGCCAACAACTCCATGACGCCCAAGAGCACGCCCGTCAAAATCTTGCCCTTTTCTCCGTCCCAGGTTGGTCCCTTTTTAATCCCTGTCAGAACTGAATTCAGGGTTCCAAACTGTCGTGAAGTCTTGGAAAAGTTATGATATTTGTAAAAACAGTATTTCAGACTGGGAAATGGTTTGGAATAAGCTGAATGTTTTGATTAACACTCATTTTGGCTAGTGTTTTTACTTTTGTTTTCAATCGCTTGAATATCTCCTCATGATCCGCTACGTCTCTCTCTCTCTCTCTCTCTCTCTCTCTCTCTCTCTCTCTCTCTCTCTCTCTCTCTCTCTCTCTCTCTCCGCTGTGTGTTAATCAACAGCCTTGGCTCTGTAAACTGGCATGTAAACAAAGGGGGCCCACCGTAGTTAGCAACAAGCCTGTTTATGGACACTTTTTTGAACCCTTATATAAATATATATAAATACTTGTTACTGTCAATAGGTGTACAGGAACTTTTTATTTATTGAAATATGCATTATCTAAAAAAAAATTAAGTGTTACAAATATGTCTAAAGTGACATGACGCATTTTTAAACTCAGAACATTAAGCATTTTATGTAACTGCACCCAACCCTCTGGAACTCCCTCCCTCCAAACATCAGCATCTCAGACTAAATAAACTCATTCAAAAGTCAACTCAAAACTCACCTCTTTAAGAAAGCATAATTACACCGGACTCCACTCCAAACCTTATCTTTAATTTGTCTGTATTTTGTTTTATTTTTCTATAAGTATGATTTTCTATATGTTTGATGTAAAGTGTCTTTGAATGACCTCCAATAAAGCACTATATAAATTCTATATAATAACTATAGTAATATCAACTACTATTAACAGTCAAGAGATGACCAATGACTCTGCTATTGGTGTCAGGGGGAACTGTCAAGGGTGAATTAATCTAATGTATTACAACACACCTGCTGCTGCTGTTAATATGCTATAAGGCTACCTCCGGGGCAGCAATGCATCTCACTCAACATGATTGCTGAATATTTTTTTTTCAGAGATGTGCTATAATCGGCCGATTAAATCGGCCGGCCGATATATCGGTCGGGCCCTAGTTTTGACTCCACCTTTTTTGCCTGGGAAGTGTGTTTTTAATAACGTTTGGCTTTCAAACGACAAATATAACACATGGCTATAGAGAAAAGTAGTAAGAGCCTCATTATTGAGTTTTACTATTGCCAAACAACAGGCCTACCCACTTAAATCTACTTAAATAAGGTTATGGAAATTGAGTTCAATGTCTTGGAAAATTCATTCCAATTGTAATTGCTCGTAATGTTAAGTGAGACAGTCCACTAACTAACTAACCGGTGTGGTTTCAGTTTCTCAACATGTGGACCAAGCAGGACTGTATGCTTGACCTGGAGAACCCGTCCCTCACGTCCACCCCGGTGTGCAGCCAGAAGGCCCTGGTGACCACGCCACTACAGCGCGACAAGACGCCACTCACTCAGAAGGAGAACTCGGCGTGAGTGCTCTCTAGCTAGTAATTAATGACTTCCTGTATATTCATTATGTGCTTCCATTTTGGAAACCCATTTGTCTATTCTTACTTGGCAAATATGGACGGGTAAACCTAACAAACCTCGATTGGAATTGTTCACATTTGGTTCCATGGTCCCCCACGGTCATGAAATTCCTGGAAAAGTTATGAAATTTGGAAATTAAAAAAAAAAAAAAAAATCGGGCCAAAAGAAATGGTTTGGAATTAACTGAATGTTTTTGACACTAAATCTCGCTATTGTTTTAAATATGTTCATACATTAGAATTCTAAATGAAATGCCTAGGGTTTATTTTTAATAATTCACTTCGTCTTTTGAACAAGTATGTTGAGCATGTTAAGTTAAGTTAACTCAAGAGAGATGCATTAACAGCCTCATTATTGAGCCATATGATATAATACACGCCAAAAAAAGGTTATGGAAATTGGGTCAAATGTCATGAAATTGTCATGGAAAAAGATTTAGAAAAACCATTGGTAAAGATGTGTGTGAACCCTGTTGTTTTCATGTAGATTCGTCACACCAAACCACAAGTCAGATCTGTGTGGGACCCCACGGACTCCCACACCGTTCAAAAATGCCATGGAGAAGTATGGCCCTCTGCAGCCTCTGGTGAGTGTGTGACTGTCAGGGAGAAGCAGTATGGGGCTGGCCCATCTGACTGTGAATCAACATTAATTTAACATTTTACCTCAAATGAATGATTATTTAGTTTTTTGCCCTTCTTGTTGGTTGGGTTACAAGGGTTGTACTGTAAATAAGGGAAATCTCACTGTACACTGTTTTTAAAGAACTCTAGTTTTTCTGAGCGAACCTGAACGCGCACCCCCCCATCTGCACTGTGCATAAACTGCTGCTATTTTAGATTTAAAAAAAGAGGGGCTTGACAGGGCCCAAATGATCAACATGCCGGTTATGATACTATACCGCTGAATTGCCCAGCCCTCTTAGTGGGTTGAGTTTAAAGTCATCAACACTGCAGTAACACTCCTCCTCCTCTGCTTGTGTTCCCTCAGCCTCAGACTCCAAACCTGGAAGACGACATAAACGAGGTCATCCTAAGAGACGGTGGGATCGACCTGGTCGTCGTACGCAACACCACGCCTGAGCACAGACGCAAAACAATGGTAACTATGAGTCAGCTTTAATAGTTAAAGGTGGGCTAAGCCGTTTTGGAGAATGCTTGTTGACAAAATCACTTATTGTCAAATCAGTGAATAACTCTAAACCCTCAATCGGAGCTGACTGGTATCACAACGGTGGTTATCAACTTCCATTTCGTTAGCCTCATAGCATAATTGTCTAAATCATATTTACTCTACTCAACTTTTACTCTACATCTACTCTATTCTACATCTACTCTACTCTACACCTACTTGACCCTACTCTATAACCTTTAGAATATGACTTAGGCAATTATGCTGTTAGAATAATGTAAAGTAGAGTAAATATGATTTAGGCAATTATGCTATGAGGCTAAATATTTGTTAACCTGGGGTTAAAGCTTCATGCTCTGTGCGCGTCCCCATGAAAGGGGGGTTTGGACGCGTCATTTGACTCTCCTTCCGCGCAAAATGGACTAATGCCGCTTACTTCACTCATTCAAGAGGAAGTTTGTCAGTCTGAATTATCACAGAACAGCAGAAAACAGAGCTGAAAAAAAACTGTTAGAGCAAATAAGAGAGTGGAATTCTGTTAGAAAATAACTTCATTGATTCATTTATTTTACCGATTGTTCACTCGGTGCGTAACATGACATTATAAAGCAATTAAACGTCAAACTTGAATCAGCAGAATTAAACACTACACCATTTCATTGACTTAGACACTACATAGGCTGTAAATACTTTGCTATATTTAAACACTGTAGTCCCACTGAATAATGTCATCCTGTATGTCTGACACTGTCCCATTATGAATGGTAATTAATGTGGGAATCACTTTAGTTTTGGGACCACATCAAATTGAAAATAATTTTGAATTATTTGTGATAAATACACAATAAACTTATTAGCCTAAATATAAAGTCTGTGCTGTCTGTTAATATTTTGGACAAATATGACTCTACTGTGCAGCAGCTTCAGTGAACCTGTCACCTGTCACGTCCCAAACCAAATGCTACTGATTAAAAAAACACACACAGTGAACTAAGTAATGAAGTGTGATTGTATCTTTCTTTCTTTCTTTACTATCCAGTGTGTGTAAATGGCCCGGTCTTACAAACATGTTCAGTTAGAGGAAGAACAACGTTGTGAGTATCGCTGCATAGGCCTACAGTAGGCTTTTTTTTATCATTTCTGCACCAATAACTAAACGCATGTGGCAAAAAACTTGCAGAGCAATGTTACAGTTCACTCTGCTGTACGTTCACGGCTTCGTTTCGTTCATTAACGTACTACGGATTAATACGTTTACTGATTTAACGAGTTTCCTCAAATACAATCTAGTCCTAGATCGCTCAGACAATATTGTCAGGTCCACCAGATTTCCAAATGAGTAGTTTCCTTAAAGGGCAGCGCTTTGAGAGACACATTTAAATCTGGACAAAAACTGGTCGGAGCAGGTTATGCTGGGCTTACACTACACGACTTTTCACGCGTTTGACAGTCACAGACACTCTTCCAATGTTTGACTGAAATCACAGGAGTCTTTCTGGAGTTGTGGCGCGTGCCCGTAATCTCAGTCGTTTGGTGTGAGGTGGTCATCTGACCCGATTTTAGTGAGTCTTCCTCCCGTCTTGACCTTCAGACAGTATCAAACATGTTTGATATTATCGTTAGTCTTAAGGGGTTGGCTCAAGTGAAATGACGTAAACACTGTCACACTCTCTCCAGTACCAAACACTACGCAGGAGGAGCGGCAGGAGGAGCAGCATTAGTCGCGACCTGTGTCCGCCTGTGAGGCACTTATTTCGGACACTTTACCTAGTAGCCTCGGCTGGACAACCAGGCTGACAGCCGCGCAACCTTAACACTTTACCGTCAAATACAGGGTTAGGAGTTAACGTTATTGAGGGACAAGATCAGCAAATAAAGTTGGTCAAATAACTAAAGGAAGTACCCCGCTTGAATATTGAATTCACTTTTTTTTAATTAAATAATCACAATCACCTTTGCGGAAATAATATTAATCTCAAAATTAATCTAGTTGTAGTCTTGCAATATGAGACCCCCTGTCTTTTCAAAATCTCACTCTGTGACTGAAAACTAATGACTAGTTGTCTTCAGGTGTGAGTTGATTGTCTTTAGATGTGAGAGTGTTTCAGTCTTCAGTCTTTTCAAAGTCTTTTAAAAGTCCTCTTGTGTAAGCCCAGCATTAGCCGTGCAGCCTCTGTTACCACGGTGATCTAGCCAGGTAAAAAGAATGCTACCTTTCGTGATACTGACAACTCTGGCTTTAGACTCAACAGACCTTGCACAGCCGTGCTTGTAGTACACCCCTCAGATTTAGTTTCAGCGTTCATACAGTATGGACAGGTAGTGGGTAGGGAGATATTCACTGAATTTGACTAAAAGTAATTTTGTCAACAAACATTCTCCAGAATCACTGTCTCCACCTTTTTAATACTTAACACCTATTTAAATGATTTATCCCATGGTAAAGGTAGACCTTAACATGTCTACACATAAGTGCTAGATCATATAGGGCCAACAGGCTATGAGGACATGAAATGACCCCATTCAAAATTACAATTGCACTTGTAACAATTCAAGGTACTAAAAATCAACATTATAACCTTTAAACTAACAGTATGACATGCAGCTCACTCAGTAGATGCTCCGAGTCATTTATTATAGTTTTTTACATAATGTTTCAATTTGTTTGTGGCCTATAATTTATACCATTAACTTTCTCTTGCTTTGTTAAAAGAAAAGCCGTTTTTTAATATTACGGTGCGTTCATTGTTAAAGGTGCTGTAAGCGGTTCTTAGCTAACTTCCTGTCAGTGACTGCAGTTAGTAGTCCCCTCGCTCGTCCCTACGACACCACATTAATGCACTGCGGTCTTCAAGCAGCGAGTTATCTAGCATCATCTCAGATCCATAAGTGTGATAAAACATGATTTAAAAACCATCAAAACAGACATTGGGAAGGATTTTTACCTGCTCCGCCATTGTAGGCGCATACACATTCACCCATCTGTTGCTCTGGCGTGCACCGGCAGTGAGACCATGGAGTGTATACTATATACAGTCCCCTCCAATAGTATCGGAACGGTGAGGCCAATTCCTTTATTTTTGCTGTAGACTGGAAACATTTGGGTTTGACACCAAAAGATGAATATGAGACAATAGCTCAACATTTCAGCTTTCATTTCCAGGTATTCACATCTGGATCCGATACACAACTGAGAAGATATCATTATTTGTAAAGGAACACCACATTTTTAGGCGAGCAGAAGTATTGGAACAGATAGACTTTAAATAAATTAAAGTGAATAAAACGTAATATTTTGTCGCAAATACTTTGCTTGCAATAACTGCATCAAGCCTGTGACCCATTGACATCACAAAATGTTTGCATTCTTCTTTTGTGATGCTTTTCCAGGCTTTCACCGCAGCCTCATTCAGTTGCTGTTTGTTTTGGGGGGTTACTCCCTTTGGTCTCCTCTTTAGCAGGTAAAATGCATGCTCTATAGCGTTTAACTCTGGAACTAGACTTGGCCAGTCTAAAACCTTCCATTTCTTGCCCCTGATGAACTCCTTTGTTGTTTTTGCAGTTTTTTTGGATCCTTATCTTGTTGCATGATGGAGCATCTTCCAATCAGTTTGGTAGCATCTTTCATTAAATTGGCAGACCGAATGTTTCTGTAGACTTCTAAGTTCATTTTGCTGTTGCCATCATGTGTTACTGTGTTGTTGTCAAGATGAACCTTTACCAAAGTGATGGAAAGGCTAAAGTTTGGAGAAAGAAAGGATCTACTCATGATCCCAAACATACAGGCTCATCTGTGAAACACGGTGGAGGCAATGTCATGGCTTGGGCTTGCATGGCTTCTTCTGGGACGGGCTCATTATTCTTCATTGATGATGTAACACATGATGGCAACAGCAAAATAAACTCAGAAGTTTACACAAACATTTTGTCTGCCAATTTAAGGAAAGATGCAACCAAACTGATTGGAAGATCCTCCATCATGCAGCAAGATAATGACCCAAAACACAACAAAGGAGTTAATCAGGGGCAAGAAGTGGAAGGTTTTAGACTGGCTAAGTCAATCTCCAGACTTAAACGCTATAGAGCATGCATTTTACCTGCTAAAGAGGAGAGTGAAGAGAGTAACCCCCTAACACGAACAGCAACTGAATGAGGCTGCGGTGAAAGCCTGGAAAAGCATCACAAAAGAAGAATTCAAAAGTTTGGTGATGTCAATGGGTCACAGGCTTGATGCGGTTATTGCAAGCAAAGGATTTGTGACAAAATAGTACGTTTTATTCACTTTAATTTATTTAAAGCTATCTGTTCCAATACTTCTGCTCGCCTAAAAATGTGGTGTTCCTTTACAAATAATGATATCTTCTCAGTTGTGTATCGGATCCAGATGTGAATACCTGGAAATGAAAGCTGAAATGTTGAGCTATTGTCTCATATTCATATTTTGGTGTCAAACCCAAATGTTTCCAGTCTACAGCAAAAATAAAGGAATTGGCCTCACTGTTCCGATACTATTGGAGGGGACTGTATGAGTGAGACGAGTGTCGGTTTTGTAGCGTTCTCTCTTCTGATTGGATAAAAATTTCGGGATACTCCAATAAGTTTATTTGACGATTACATGCAAAGCAGCTGACTGAGAGATCGGCTTTATGAAACGCGCACATAATGTAAGTGATCACTGTATGAATAAAGAGCGATTTTACACTTATATTAACATAAATAAACCGCTTACTTCACCTTTAAGTGAGTAGAGGTGATCTTCTACCTCCATTATAAAACACAACCAGTTTGGCTTATTTGTTAAAACCACAACATATTCCATTCCAATTGCAAGTCTTGTCATGCATACTAGTGTATCTTATAGATTTAAAAGGGGTGAGTAAACTTTTGAAACGACAATACTTCAGAAAGACTACTGGGGGGACAAAACCCCTGAATTGGGATATTGTATTGAATAACAGAAGCTAGTATTGTTAGCCAGGGTTGGGCTTAGCCTGAATGCTACATGTACATGCTAATGCTTTAGCACAGTGTGTAAACCTTATATGTTGTGCTTGTGATCAAGTATCTGTTGTAACTTGAGCATATGTCTGCTAGGCAATACTGTTGATTGTTTGTAGAAAGGGTATCTAGTATAGTGTTTAAGACCTACTTCACCGGTGGGAATAGGAAGTTGTATTGAACTCTGAGATCCTATGTAGTATAAATGTGCAAACAATTTTGAAATCAGTTCATCCTAGCCTGAGAAAAGGCAGAAAGAGTGTTTATGGTCTCACTGTCTAACCCTACATTTTACAGATGTGACATCACTTCTGTAAAAATGTAGGATTAGGATTAACAGGACAGCTGGGCCAAGGGAAGATTGAGGGGAGAAAAACCTCATTCATTATATGTTAATAGTGATTTTATAATGATAGAACGCTGGTTCCGTATGGGTGAATGACCTTTTAAGTGTTGGGGTTAAGTGGTTTTCCTTCTCCAAACTGCTTCCCGTTGACACATTCACACCTGGTGAGCTGTGCATTACAAAGACTTCCACTGTGGGTCGGCGGGGCTGCCACTGTCAGGCCTTTTGTTCATTCACTTCACCCGGCCACATATTTTGTAGGCTCCCACTGCCACCGCCGTTCAAGAATGCTTCGAACCTCCATGTTTAACTTCCCAGCTAGATTCCAAACAAGAGAACAACATGCACACAGCTCAGTTTGGTCCTTCTTCCATTTTTGCCTGGATCCAGTGTTTTTTTTTTTTTTTGCTTTAATTTTAGACAGAAATCATTCTTAAAGGTTCAGTAAGCGGAATGGTTCTTTTAGCTAACTTCCTGACAGTTGCTGCAGTTAACAGTCCCCTCGCGTCCTTCAAGCAGAGAGTTATCTAGCACCATCTCAGATCCATAAGTGTGATTAAAAACATGATAAGAAACCATCAAAACAGACATTGGGAAGGATTTGTACCTTCTCCGCCATTGTAGGCGCATAAATTCACCCATCTGTCGCTCTGGCGTGCACCGGAGTGTTCTCTCTTGTGATTTGGATATTAATTTCGGGATCCCCCGAAAAGTTTATTAGCCGATTACATGCAGAGCAGCTGACTGAGAAATCGGCTTTATGAAACGTGCACATTATGAAAGTGATCACTGTATGAATAAAGAGCGATTTAACACTTTTATTAACATAAATAAACTGCTTACGTCACCTGTAATGATTGACTTTCTTGCTGAAGTTAATTATACATTTAATGTGCGTTTTTCCTCCCCTTCCAGCATCGGCCTCCTATGAAGAAAGTGCGTAAATCGTTGGCCTTAGATGTGATGGACTGCCAGGTGATGCCCATGTCCAAACGCAAATCATTCAAAGCCGAACACAAACACAGCATCAAGGTAAAACAACGGCAGTTCAGACATGTGTGATTAATCCTGTCCTACATGTGACATATGTTCATTCTTTTTCTCTTCTTTTTCTAAACCACAGGAAGACCCTTTGATAGTTTCCCTCAACTCTTCGTCATTTTGCAGTAAGCGGCATGACAATATTTTGGATCAGGGCTTCCTTATGGGACCTTGTGACAGTGCCATATTTCCCAGCACAGTGCCCCCAATTCCAGTAAGTTTCACCCTTTCTAACCTTTTTAAAAACTTCTGTCTATGTTTGTGTGTGGATGTCCGGGTTATATGTCTTTTGATTTTTTTCTATTGTTTCTATGTTGCCTTCATGTTGGCCTACTGAATGCACTATGTACAGCACTTTGGTCAGTGCAAACTGTTATAAATGTGCTTTTATAAATACATTTTACTTACTTTACTTACTTACTAAAAAGGCATAAACATCCCCATCAGTGGGAAAGGGTATTTAACCTAGCTTTTTCTCAGCTTGTCCTAATTCTACTGTGGCGTGTTTTTTTTTTTCTTCCCTCTCTTCAGATGTCAAAGGAATGGGAGACAGTGGTCTGTGGACAAACTAAAGACCAGCTCATCATGACAGAGAAAGCGAGGCGCTACCTTCGCTCGCTAAAACCCCACGCCACCAACCGGGCTCTGATTCTCTCCTGAGACCGTCACACACTCCTCTTAAACACCAGCATGTCAACCCAGTTAATCACAGTTCATTGTATCGTCCACTTAAAACATGTTTTGAAAACGCAATGAATGTAACATTTGAAAAGAAAAATCACGTGCTATGTATGTTTTGCAATCACTGGAAAAAAAAGACATGGTTTTTACATTACATAATGTGTCTGTAATTTAACAGTTTTAAAAAAAAGTTGTGAAGAGTACAAAGACTCTGCATTAAGCTCCATATCAGACGTTCTGTATATAACTTTAAATATGGAGTAAATTCCGGTTGATCAGTAGTGCATTTAGAGATGCGGTATCCATGTTGAAAATGTTTAAGTCAACGTTGTCTTGTTGTAAGATCTGTTTAGCACGTGTGTAGATTTACAATCTCAACGTCATTCAAAGTGAGAAACTCATGTTAGAGGTGGCTTACTACTTATTTGTAACCAATATATGAATATATGATTGGATCTGTGTTAAGCAGTATCCAAGTAGTTGAGATGTAATGGAAGATATATACCAGCATTGATGGCAATGGTATTATGTTATTTGGCACTGTTTGTAAATATTTAATGTTGTATGCTTCTACATACAACATTTTGTTAAGAAATTTAAATAAAAAAGAACAAAATGTATCCAATACAACTTGTCCTTATGATTATGCAAAAAGCAGCTTCATACTGCATGTATCTCATGTGAAGCTGTGGTTTAACACTTCTCTACGCTGTGTTCAGCTCAAATGATATGACAGGGTTGTAGTGTTAGAGGTTTCACATTTCATATTCACAAATGGTGAAGGTTGTTTCCGGTTTGGATGATCTATTAGCATGTTGTTAGAGTACTCGCTAAGAAAACACCTTCACATCGACAGTGATGTTTTGTCATTTCTTGGCCACCTCTAGCCAATTTGAGATTACAAATATTAGGCCCAATTTAAACCTGTATCTGTAGCCTATTTATCGTGCGATTTTGCCTAATTACATGAATTTTGTTTTGTTCAAGTTGAAAGATAGCTTATTGGGATCAAACTTAACTTTTAATTTGTTCATTTCGGTTGTGACTATTTTCAAAGTGTGCTGTAAGTCACAATATTAAAAAAATATATTTTTGAACAAATTCCTTACTTTACAAATATCATTCAGTTAGATAATAAACAACAACTGAAGGTCGGAAACATTCTATTAGTAGCATTTTTTTAAAGGCTAATCACAAAACATCCTACATGGTTAGCAATATTTAAACCTCCCCGTTTATCTAACACGCGATTATTCCCTACTAGTCAACATAATACCTACGGCAAAAAACTGCAAATACAATTTTAATTAAATCATTATTATTATGAAATGGCACATAGTCGGAATTAATTTGACTACTTGGCTATAAACCCATGTATTTAACCCGTTGACAATGTTGGCGAGTAGTGACCCTTAAGTTTTTATTAACTTATGAAAATAAAACCATTTCTTGGCCCCCGGATCCCTTTCTTGACTGCTGTGAAGGCATGTCCATGGCATTCACCTTTCGAGAACACTGGATAATTGTCATCTCACCTGTGAACATATCTTGTTATTAATGTTAGGCATGTTCTTTTGAATGTTTTTTTCTTTTAATTAGTTATTTATTCACACATTTTATTTAAATCTTATTTGTTGGTAATGCATGACCTATAACGAACACATTTGAACGTTTTAGTTTCTACAATAAACTCAAGTACAGGTCAATTTGATATTTTTTCTCAAAGTAGTTTGAACACATTTTTCTAAGTAGCTTAGTTAACCAAACTACATTCATCCATAGGGTAGTTTGCTACAGTTCAACTTCTTCGGTGTAAACGTCATGCTGAGTTTAGCAAATTACCAGCAATGACATTATTAAAACTAAGCAAAACTAAGCTTTTAAACTACTATCTATTTAAGCTTTTAAAGTAGCTGTGTTTGGCTTTTATTTTGAAATGTCAACCATAGAACCGGATATGAGCTGGTGACAGCTCGCTCTCTCACACACCGGAAGTATTCGTTGGTTTTGGTGACGCTGCATTAGACTGCAAGACATGGACCGGTCTAGTAAGTGAATTACGTGTTTAACTTCGACTGCAATGTTATTAATGTATGTCATACGTGTTAATAACCATTTGTATGCTATTAAGGAAATGAACGTTTTGAGAATAATTGACAAAAGAAGAGCATTAAGGTGCACGCAGTGTGTTGCTTCCCTACTGACGTGAGCTAGCTCGCCTCGTAGCTAAAGCTGCATTGAACGAGCGAACGTTTTCTCAATGAATGAATACTGTCAAGAGATGTATATACAACAATACAGTATTCATACAAGAGATGGCGGGTTATTAAAACGAATAATTGTTGGTAATGGATACATGCACTTCTCTGTTTCTGCAGGGCTTTTCGGTGTGTTCCTTTTCAGCCTGTGTCTGGCTGGAGCTCAGGCGCTCTCCCCGGCACACCACCTCTCCCTGGCCGATGTGGACCGACTACAGAACCTCTTGAGCCAACCCTTCACCGACCTGGAGTCCGCATACTACTCCGTCGTTGGTCTCAGAAGGCTCGGAGCAAACATTCCCGATCACGACGTAAGAAAATAATTTGTATAGTAGATTAGATTAGATACAAAATATTTGACACTTTATTAGGCATTGAGTCAAAGTTCCGTTTTTGAATGTGCTATATATTTTACATGTAATCCAGATTGTCTTTTTGTTGTTGTTGTTGTTGTTGTAGGGCGTATGTCAGTTCATCAAATCCCAGCTCGATCCCACTAGTGTCGACTCTGTCTTCTTTGCTGCTGAGGCCAGTCAAGCCATTTCAGGATGTGAGGTATGAGAATATTCTCCTGGCCTTGGCCTATATTCAAACACAATTGAGTGTTTTTCAGTGTGTATTTAGACTTGAAAAAACATGGATGACATATTGAGAAGCCCCTCTTCTCTTGGAATCACAGTATATGTTTTGAGTATGTGTTGAGATCCTCACAATTCCTCAAACAGATCATTAGTTTGACCTGAACATTGCCATGGCAAAGTGGACAATGCTTTTCAACTTTGCAAACCTCCTTAGTACCAAAGAGTTAACACTGTATTTTTGCTCACTCCATAGATCCCCGTGTCCAATGAAACCCGTGACATCCTCCTGGCAGCCGTCAGTGAGGACTCCACCATGACTCAGATTAACCGTGCTGTTAGCGCTCTGGCCTCCCTGGGTCTTCCACTGGCTTCCCAGGAAGCAGTAGGTGCCTTGACGGCTCGCATCAACAAGGAAGACAACGTTATGGCGTAAGTGTTGCTTGCTTTGTTTCAAGAGAGCGCAGTAGCATTCCGTCAGCAAGCAATTGCAATTTTAATTGACAACAAACGTGTGTCTTTTTTTTTTTGGGACAGCATCACGTCAGCTCTGCAAACAGCAGCCCGCCTGTCCCAGGAGGCTGAACTAGGAGGAATACTGGAGGAAATTGAGGTGAGCTCTTTACTTTTCCACCAGGTGGTGCTGTGTCGCTTTTCTGTTTTTTTTTATATAAAGCTTTTTACATCCATTTTTCTCTTTGTTGCTCTTAGGATCTGACAGCTCGTTTAGATGATCTTGGTGGAATGTACCTCCAGTTTGAAGAGGGACTTGAGGCCACTGCCATGTTCGTGACCGCTGCTTATTCCCTGTCCGATCACGTGGACATGGAGCCCCTCTGAAGGAGGTAGGATTCCTGTCCGTCAAGTAGAGCTAGTCCCAAGTCATTTGAATATTCTGCATGTTAGGTTGGCTTTTTTTATCATTTATTTTGTTGCAAAAACTACAATACACTTTGTTGGCAATTGATCATTTTCTATTTATTTATAGCCATTATTAATTCATAGAACATTTAAATTAAAAGCTCATTTAGGATATTTCATCATTAATCAGTGCAGCGCATACATTTAGTCACCTGACCTCAGAGCTCACCCACTTCTTTCCACATTGCCGTTGAATGGGCTGGCCGAAGATGCTGAATATATATATATATATATATACTTACAGTGTGGGAATATTTCAAATTTTTCATTTCATTTCATTTAACTTTTATTTATCCTCGAGAGACCAATTGAGGGGTGACCCTCATTTTCAATGACGTCGAGTTCAAACAAATTCAAAGGAAAAACAACAATACATTAACAATATTCAACGCAAATACATCAAATACACAACAACAGGTGAAGAGAAAAACAATTGAAACATTTACACAGTGGTGAAATTAAGTGGTAGCAATTAAAATTAAATGGGTGAGAGTAATATAGCCTAATTAAAACAGTTACAGGTAGAGTTTGGCAGATTTAAAATAGTTTGTTTAAATTGGTTAAAGGATATGAAGTTATTTAGTTTAATTTGTTGCTGTAAGTTGTTCCAGGAGTCAGGGGCACTGAAGCTAAAAGCTGTCTTTCCTAGCTCAGAACGGGCTTGTGGGACATAAAGCATAAGCATGTCAGTGGAGCGGGTCTGATAAAGCCCATCTGAGATTTGCAGCAATTCAGTTAAATAACGAGGAAGCTTCCCGGTCAAGGCTTTGTAAATAAAAACATGCCAATGTGCGTTACGTCTCTCTTTAAGGGAGGACCACCCAACCTTTTCATATAAAAGACAATGGTGTGTGTCATAAGCATCTCCTGTGATGAACCTTAAAGCAGAGTGAAAAACAGAGTCCAGGAGTTTAAGACATGAATGTGATGCATGCCGGTAAACCACATCACCGTAATCAAGGACAGACATGAAGACTGCCTCAATAATCCTTTTCCTACTAAATAAAGGGAAGGTGGTTTTGTTCCTATAAAAATAGCCAATTTTTTGTCGTAGTCGACGAACAAGATTTTTTATATGAAAATTAAAAGTGAGTTTATCATCTAACCAGATGCCGAGATATTTGTACTCTGTGACTCTTTCAATTAAAAATCCATTATTTGTAAAAATATTAAAATCATTTAAATTTGTAGTTCTTGCTCTGGAGAAACACATATATTTGGTTTTGTCTGTATTTAGAACCAGCCTGAGGTCCACTAGACAGTCCTGCAGGGTGTTAAAAGAGCTTTGTAGGTTCTGAATAGATTGGTGCACCGAATCGGAAATGCAATACAGTACTGTGTCGTCAGCGTATAGATGGGCGTGACAGTTTTTTAGCGATGAAACAATGTTATTTATATAAATTGTGAAAAGAACTGGACCTAAAATTGAGCCTTGTGGGACACCATTTGTAACAGTTAAAAACTCAGATTGGTATCTTCCGAGTTTAACTGACTGCTGTCTATCAGAGAGATAATCCCTAAACCAGCTACATGTAGAATGATCAAAGCCAATGTCATGCAGCCTCTGTAAAAGCAAATGGTGGTCAACAGTATCAAAGGCCTTTGAAAGATCAATAAAAAGTGCTGCACAGTGCTTTTTCTTGTCTAATGCTGTAACAATGTTGTCTACAACCAAAGTCACAGCAGAGACAGTACTGTGGCCTGCCCTAAAACCAGATTGGAATGGGCTCAAAATGGAAGCACTAGTTAGAAATGTTTTTAACTGATTATTAATAAGTGATTCTAGAATTTTTGCCAGATGACGCAACAGTTCAGCTCAATAGCCTCAATTGCATGACATCCACAATTCTCTGCTAAAATAGATGTAGAAATAGCTCTGCAATAGCCCACCACTGTAACAACTAGAACAGAAACCTGAGACTATATTGGAACTTGTATTGTTAAATAAACCAGGCCAAGTGAAGAGGGATCCCTTTCATTCTTCAATCATTATTTTATTTATTTACAATATTCCTCACCGGATTTCTGTTGGAACTCAATTTTACTTAAATGTAAATTGAATATGAAAAAAACAGGGAGTATTCAAAGCCTACAAAAATGGCATTCTAGACAGCCCTATTCTCAAGTGTGATTCCAGTTGTTTGGGCTTTTCTCTGTATGCGTTTTGTTCTCTGTGAAAACTGACAGGAGATTGTGCTCCCCCCCACAACAGGACCAGGTCATCCAGCTGGTCAACTCCATCTTCAGCAAGAAGTCGTGGGACTCTCTGTCTGAGGCCTTCAGCGTGGCCAGTGCAGCCGCTGCTCTCTGCACCAACCGCTTCCATGTACCGGTGGTGGTCAGTGCTCAGGGCCCAGCCACAGTGTCCCACAGCCAGCCCACCCTGCAGGTACACACGCTGTTTAAAATCACGCCATTAAGTAACGCTGTGCTAAAATACCCAAACGGCAATATATCGTGATATATATTTGTACCGTATCTCCGTAAACTACGAGTTCCGTTCATGCAGATGTCCCAGTAGAATGTCACAGTTGATGTCGCAGTACGGCTGTTTGCCTCAAATGGCCTGGTTTTGAATTTGAATTAAAGTTTGCTCTTTATTATCAATAAAATGTGATGTATTAAGACCACACATATCTTACACAGGAACTTGTAATTCAGCTGTTTTTTACATTTCCATTGGACTATGTGGAATATATCATATGGAGAGCCCTGTATCGTGACACATATGGTATGGTGAAGTCCTTGCCAATGCAGCCCTACTCATCATAGTGATGCTGTTCCTCTGTCTTGATTCACAGCTCCTGGTTACTGACGTCCTGTCTCAGCCTCTGGACTATTCCAACGTGCTGGTGGAATCTGCATACTCTGTGGCCTCCAAGAGCATCATCTTCACACAAGCACCCTTCACACTTAACGAGTATGTATCATAAAAGAGATCAGTTCTAGCTTCACACTATCTACCAGGGCATCCCCACTAGGAGGTGATGTGTGCACCTGACTCAGGCTAACTTGAATGCTGGGAAGATTTGTTTGTTGCCAATCAATCAATCGTCCCAAATAACCCAGAAGTTATTTTATTGATTATTCACAGCATTAGTTAGCCTTCGACAAAGAGCTTTACACTAAGGCTTTGTTTAATCTCGGGGTCATTTGGATGAAGCTCGGAAGCCCAAAAAATTGTATTCGGGACAGCCATACACCTTACCTTTTACATTCATTTATTACTCGGCACAGAAAACTATATCATGTGTAAGCACATAAGAGTTCTTTAAAGATGCTCCTACTTTATTGTCCCGTGCAAGGTGTTCTCTCCGCTAAATGTCTACTGTGTCTATGCAATCACTCATTCTTCTTTTCATTCTTTTTTCAGTGGTGTCTTTGAACTGAACTTCATGTCCACCCAGCCAGCCAGTGGTTATTACCAGTTTACTATTGCAGTGACCGGGGACAGCCGACTGGTGGCCAATCACGTTGAGGTAAGGGGCCGGATAGCATCAGAATCATTACATTTAACTGGAGTGGAAATGGGTTGGCCAGTAGATCGCTGGTTACATGGTGATTTTGACGTGTGCACTTCAATAGGTTGAGAAAGTGGTGCAAGGGAAAAGTCCTGTTTTTGAGGCAGGAATCTTTGGTTGGTGTTCATGAGCTAACCATGTCTGTATACTCTTTGTTTAGGCTGCTGTCATGCCCTCACTTGATGTAACGTTGTGTACTTGTGACTGTGTCCACCTCTAGCTTAAAGTGAAGGTATCCACTGAGGTGGCAGTCACTACCATGGACCTCTCTGTGGTGGATAAGGACCAGAGCATTGGCACAAAGACCAGCAGGTTAGGAGACAGGTTAGATCATTGATTCCCCTTAGCAGAATAACAATAGAATGCTAAATGATTTTTTTTTAATGACCCAGGGTGGACTATCCTTCCAAATCCAAGACCATATTCACAGCAGACGGCCACCAGAACTTTGCCATGACCTTCCAGCTGGTTGACGTCAACACTGGAGTGGAGCTAACCCCTCACCAGGTATGTAACGGGGGCTTGTTGCTGAATTCAGAAATCAATTCTATGCCTTGTCATGTACATTAGATTGGTCAGAACTACTGTGACCAGTTAGGAACAATTTAGCTCAGTCTTTCTCAAGCCACTACTTTTCAAATACTGAGGTCAAAAATGGCAGACCTCTAAATAACTGATTTTAATAATTCTATAATTAGGCCTACATTTGCCGCGCTGGGGCCCAGGAATTTTTATAGATTTATTTTTCATATAAGAAAACCCCCCAAAAAATGACATGACTTGTGTCTTAAGTGAGAGATACAGACACGGTTCCTTCACATTCCAACTTCTCTATTCATCTCTGTTTCAGACTTTTGTCCGCCTGCACAATCAGAAGACCGGCCAGGAGGTGGTGTTTGTGGCCGAGCCCGACGCCAAGAGCCTGTACAAGTTTGAGTTGGACACAGCGGAGCGCAAGTCTGAGTTTGCCTCCATCTCCGGAACCTATTCCCTCTGTCTCATCGTTGGGGACGCTACGTTGGAGAATCCCATCTTGTGGAACGTGGTGAGTGTCTTATCAAGACCTTGGCAACAATGTGTAACCTATGAAACCAGTGATATTGAGCCCTAAATCTGAGTTGTGATCTTTCAAAAGGCCGATGTTGTTCTGAAGTTTATGGACGAGGAGGCCCCCGCTACTATTCAGCCCAAGACTCTTTATGTACCCAAACCAGAGATCCAGGTAAGGCTTCTTGTTAATATCAGATTGACACGAT
The DNA here is from genome assembly GCA_026122265.1 of Ammodytes dubius. Lineage (NCBI taxonomy): Eukaryota > Metazoa > Chordata > Actinopteri > Uranoscopiformes > Ammodytidae > Ammodytes > Ammodytes dubius. Next base: position 133,977 of record CM047518.1, read on the forward strand.
TATGAAGGAAGTCCATAGCCATCTGTCCAGAAGTTTTTTTTTAAATCTCCTCCGGTCTTTGCAGCACCTGTTCAGAGAGCCGGAGAAGAAGCCTCCCACCGTGGTGTCCAATGCCTTCACTGCACTCATCCTGTCTCCTCTCCTGCTCCTGCTCATCCTGGTAATATTGCCATCTTTGTGCCAACAATGTTTCCCTTTTTTTAGTTCATTTTTCTATTTTCTGCCATCAACAAAAGCTGTAGAGCAACTTGTAAAATGTAGACCAATTTAGAATGCATTTATCTTAACTAACCTTAAAAACCTAACCTACTTCAACTATTTAATCAAACCCAATATATATATTAGTATTTTTTTCAATGGAGCATTCAGCTTTGTTTTTATTGTCATATTCCTAGAAAAAGCCCTTCAGTATGAAGCCTCCATACGCAGTGAATAAGGGCTCCAGTACTGCATGGATATTTTTAATTTGAAATCACAAAAGCTATGGTGTATTTTTTCTCCCTGGCATTTTCAGTGCTGAGTAATAGTTATTGTTGCAGGGGATCGGTGCATTGTGTGTAAGGCGGTAAACACATGTTCAGCCCCTTTTGTTTGCAGCTCTTGCAGGAGATGAGAATCACATTGTCTTTTGTTCTCCTCTCTCGTCTGTAGTGGTTGAAGCTTGGAGCCAACGTTTCCAACTTCAGCTGCTCTCCCAGCACTGTTCTGTTCCACGTAGGACACGCAGGTGAGTCCCAGACAGACTTTACCTTCATCACAGACGACTGTTATAAAGCCCTTCATTTCATATCAATCTGCTCTTGTTTAAAAGCATTCAGTGAATTGCACTACTGGCCTTGTGCATCATCATAATTTCATTTCAGCAATGTTTTATTCATGAAAGACCACACACAAAATCTTGATATGAAATACACTGTGACACATTGCATGTCTGTGACACATTGCATTTCTTTATTTCTGGTATACAGTTGTGGAAGGTTAATAAATCAATAAATATATATATATATATATGGCTGCCATTGTGCATTTTTTTTTTTCAAATTTCCTGTGATTTCAATCCTCTACATCAAGGTTAATACTAGTGGGTTAAGCTGCTTAGGGCCGCACCTCAAAGAATGTCCTAACTCACCCTGTATATGAAAAAGACTGTTACCCAGCAGCTGTGATGTTACTGTTGAAGCTTACTCTGTTTTTTGTTTTTGTTCTTTTTCAGCCATGCTGGGCCTGATGTACGTGTACTGGACCCACCTCAACATGTTCCAGACCCTCAAGTACCTGGCCATTATCGGCGGTGTCACTTTCCTCGCCGGGAACCGCATGCTGGCCCAGAAAGCAGTGAAGAGGTAACTTGTTTCCTAGAGTCTTCACTTTACAGAAGACGAGTGCCCGAGTACTTTGAGACCTGTGGGTAGTTGATAGCCTTACACCTGATGAATGGTGCCTATCCCATATTGGCAGCTCTTCAGTCGGTCCCTGGAGGCTGATTTCAATGGCACGTTCTCTGCCAGATGGAGGGCTCGTGCCTACTTGGACCGGCAGAGAAGCCAGTGTGACTCTTAAGAGGGCAATTTCCTCCCCATCAATATGTAGTGCCCTTAAAAGGTCCTAGTGAGCACTCCCTAGCCTGTGTCACTGACTCAAGACACTTGATAATTGTTCACTTTTCCTTCTGGCTCTTACAACAGCCCATTTAACCCTTTCAAGACAAGTAGAATGTTGCTAATGAGGATCTCAGAGATGTCTTTCTCTTCCAGTGAGGACTTTGGTTCATTCTTTTTCCTGCTAGTCTCGCTCTCCTTTGCAGCTGGTGCCTGTGTCCTTTTTTCTTAACCCCTCTATCCACACCTTGCTGTCTCTTTACTCTTTCAGGATTGCCGCAGAGCAAAGTAGTAGGTTGGCAAAGTATAGGAGCCTACGATAAAACAGCCCCCCCCCCATTTGTAACAAATGCAACGATCGTTCTTCCAGGCTAAAGTAAGGGCATCCTCATAGGCTGCATTTTCAAATATGGCTGCCATCGTGCATGGCTGTGTGGTTCTCACTCATTCTAACCCAGAGAGTGTTCACGTGTACTTGCCGCTCTCCCCCCATCTCCCCCCTGGTTTGCCCCTTCACTCATTACACCATGGTCATTACAGCCATAGCCGTACCAGTAACCTTGGTAATCCCTCCATTGTGGTATAACACCCATGGTTCTGTTCTGGTTGTGCTGTTAACGTTTGACATGTTTTGTGTTCATCCGCCCAAGATATGCATTTTTCAAATCTTAGGCATTTTGTCATGGGAATTTCTGCGTGTTCTGTTTGTTGTGCAAGGGTCTACATTAACATGCATGATGGACCCTCTAAATGGCTTGTGCAAGATCAGGTTTTTGATCTAATGTTTGTAATAACTAATGTTTGCTTAATCTTTTTCTCCTTTCCACAGAATTGAAACAAAATAAAGGAAAAAGAAAATTAAAAGAAGTCACAGGCGGAGCTATTTTTTTTTTGTCATTCAACAATGCATGGAATCAGACTTTAAACATGGCGTGGCAGTTCACCTCCCAAAATCCACAGTTTTCAACATGCAGTTTGTCCCTGTCGCCAAATGGAAGGAGCGGAGATATGACAGCGTCTCCGGGGACACACGCTTACTGACCGATACACACCCACTGAGGGATGTAAAGCTACTGATACATTGCGCTTCATCTTCCTGTGAGATTTCTCTTCTTATTGTCCAACACGCCAGTGTTTTCTTAGTCAGCTGGGATTTTTATTTGTGGTTTGTGGTTGGTTTGTGGTTGTTTATTTTTGTACATTCCTCTATGTTGTCGCTCAGTGCCCAGTTCACCTCGTAACAAAAAGCAGTTAGTCAACATGTTTCAGCCAATTAAAATACCAAACTAAGGAAACATTGGAAGTAGCACTGACACTTTGACTTGGCCAGTGTGTTTGCCTCCTTGGTGCATCGAGTGTAGTAGTCTCCTATTTGATACACAGCTGGTATCCCCAGAAAAATTGTTAATAATGAAATATGGGCAATTTGAGGATATGATGTTTTTGTAATGAAGAAGAGGAAATAAAAATTCTGAGGTGAATTTAAGTGTTGTGGCCTTATTTGTAACACAGCTACAGTAGGAAGTAATCACTCTATGCCTATCTCTTTCTATTCTACATACTACATCCGACGATGGGACATACTTTAACATATTTATTTCATCATAACATGGCGCCTTGATCTTGCTTTTTTATCCGTTGCATCCCTGTTTGTTTTCATATGGAGGCTCCATCGATGTGATGTCACTTCAGGTGCGCACTGGATTATGGGTCAGAATTGCCCAAATAGGATGCTTTTTTCAACACTAAAAATCTCGGCCGGATGTAGTAGATGTCCGGGTCTTTCTGACCATCCTAAATCTGGCCATCGTAAATCTTTTTTCTACCATACTAAATAGTAGATAGTATGGGTATCAATGCAGGGCCAGTGTAGCTAATGTTAGCACTATCAGCAATATCTTTCTAAAGTTAGCTCATGCTAGCAAAAAAGCCAAATATGGCTGTGGCAGCAACACCCCATGATGTGTGTTAATCTCAGCAAGGGTGTGTGGCTGTTATTGATTCACAAAGTAATGTGTCTTTTATAAGAGCAAGAAGTTGTTAATTCTTCTTCGGAAGATAGTGTCACTTTAACTTTGTGCTAAATGGAATGCAGCCAAACAGGTGCCACAAAAACTGTAACAACCCACCCAGGGCTATGAAGAGGCCTACTCAGGCAACACAGGTGAAAACAACCATCTGTGGAAGCGCCCCCGCAATTCATCTTTTCCTCAATCAGCTTCTTATTGTGTGTGCTAACCTGTCCTGTAGCCAGTCATTTGTAGTCCTATTATCAGCACAATGTACCACATATCACATGTGATTTAAGCAGGCTACTCAGTATGCACAATGGCACCCTTCAGAGTTTTACATTATTAAATACATTTTATTATTGGACAATTGCATTTATGCCTATGCATTATTGTCCAAGCAGCGTTATGTAGCCTAGTTTGTTGAGGTGCAGCTCGTTTTACATATTTTACACAATATCGGGGAGTTTAAAAATTATTATATACAGTATATTATGGGATGTTCTTCAGGAATTCCATTATTATTATTTTGACTGTAGGTCTTCCATTAGCCACTTTCATCTTAGCATTTCTTTTAAAGCCAGATCCCACACTTAAAGCTCCTCAGCGCCATCTTTTCTCACAGTCATTAGATAGATTGTGTAGGTTTTTATTCTTCACAGCATTAATGGGAACTTAGAAAATAAATGACACATAATGTTCACATGTAAAGTAAATGGAAACAAGCAGTGAAAACACCAGGTGAGCTGGAGCTCTCTCTCTCTCTCCGACCACCGATCTCAACTCAGCAGCCTGTAAAGAGGGGAAAGACCCAGGTTAGTGAAAGCTCAACTATTCATTATGTTTTGAGATGAATACTCTGAATGTGAACCACTGACTGTGTATAAAAGAGATAAAGACATTCCCTGCGTTCCGAATCCCATACTCTTTCTTTTTTTCTATTCTACATAGGCCTACAACTTCTGACTAAAAATAATCTAGTTAGGATGCAGTATGCTACAATTGGGACATACTACTTATTTTATTTCATCATAACAATGCCTTGATCTTGCCTCTTGCGTTTATATCCATCGCATCCCTGTTTGTTTTCATATGGAGGCTCCGTCGATGTGACGTCACTTCACGTGCGCACTGGATTATGGGTCAGAATTGCCCAAATAGGATGCTCTTTTCAACACTAAAAATCTTGGCCGAATGTAGTAGACATCCGGGTACTTCTTCTAACCATCCTAAATCTGGCCACAAGAATCGAGACATCCTACTTTTTTTTTTTACCATACTAAATAGTAGAAAGTATGCGATTCGGAACGCAGGGATTGGAGCTGTACTAGGCTGTGTGGTTATTATTAGTATTTACCTTGGCCTCAAGACATTCCCGTGCACTCGTCTGTACCTCCGATCGCTCTGGACTGACGTCAGGTCTTCTTTATAGGTTCCCTCGTAGATATCTGACTGACGCTTGATGTAGCTCTCGCTCCGTTGTCTGCACGTGGAGAGAAACATCCCACGTCTCATGTTTAGGTGTGTGTTTTTGTTGTTAAGATCCAGTTGGACATTATGCACATGATCTGAGTGCTATACCTACCCCAGCCGCTTGCCCATGATTGTCTGGAGGAACTTCCTGGCTGAGATTTGGCCCAGGACTTTCCTGTAACTGTTTGTAAAGATGGCATCAGCGTGGCGTCCTGAGCTAAATGAAAGAGAGTGGACGATTCTGCATCAGTTCAGTTATTAGTACACAACAACAGCATTTTTGAGTAGCTTGGGTAAAGGACACGACGCAATGAAACGAAAACTTAAATACAGTTGTAGGAGTTCTCTGTTATCTATCTGGACATCTTGCTGTCAGCTGTTCAGCTTAAAGGTGGTGGTGGAGATTCTGGAGAATGCTTGTTGTCAAAATCACTCTTTGTCCGAATCAGTGAAAATCTCCTCACAATCTGCTATCTGATCATAGTGTTTGTGTGTGCTCTGAAAGACAATCAAGTGTTGATACCCAGCCTAGGCTCTGTAAATGGGCATGTTGTTAGCTACCTATGTTTACTTTGTATACATACCAGTTTACAGAGCCTAGGTTTTATATCAGTGCAAACACAGTACGAACAGGTATTGGATCATGAGGAGATGATCATTTTGACAAAATAAAAAGAGCCAGAATCGCTGGACACCTTCAAAGGGTCAGCTAACCCAAATGACAAAAAAAAAGCACATTGCTTTACTTAAGATGACTGTTATAGTCTTTGTTTACTTTCCACAGGTGTGGAGATATCCTTCCATCTCAACCTGCTGTGAACAGTTTCCTTTGGAACTTTTCCAAATAAGTAGACCCTATAAAACAATTAGAATGTTCACAGTCAAGTCTGTGAATGATCTCAGAAGAGCTGGTGCACCTTTTTCTGAAAGTCAAAGTCAAAATTATTTCTATACCAGATTTCAAAACAACATCAGTTGACCAAAGTGCTGAACAAGATACAATACAAAACAACATATAAGATACATGAGAAAAAGAGTTAGGAGTGTCAAAGTCTCAACTTGTGTTAAAGGCCAATGCATCAAAAGTGAGTCTTCAGAACGTATTAAACTTTTCAACTTTACAGGGATCCAGGTTCTATTCATTCACACACAGTCATACTGGTGGTGGTAAACTAGTACCAGCTGCCCTGGTAAATGCACTGGTCTGATCACCTCAAAAGCAATTCCATTCACCATTTGGGGGTGGAAGGCAGAAATGTCAAGAATTAAACTCTTATCTGCAGAGACCACTAGAGGTAAGAGGTGAGACTATGTGTGTATCTTGGGTAAAGCGAGCCTTAAAGCCTCTCAGTCCATAAGAATAGAACGTGACTGACCGTAGCTCTGCTGGCTCCATGGGGGGACTCATCTCCTCCTCCAGCTGCTCTGCTGGATCCTTTAGAGAAGATGTCATCAGGATGGATGTATCCCTGCGACCAAACCTGAGAAATATATATGGATTCAAATATCTGCCCCAAAATACTACTACCAGACTAGATATGTAAAATGTATATGAATGTCAGCCCAGAGCAGAAAGTGAGCTATAACGTGGAGTTAGGATGAAAGAGGGATTTTTAGGAGGAGACACCTGGTACAATTGTTCTGCAAAGTGCTCCTGTGAAATGATATATTCGGCTCTTGAGGTCCTGTGAGTAATATAACATCTTGACCCTTTTTAGCATACCAAGTGCAGAGGTGATGGCTGTGACATGCAAAGTAACCTGTGGCCGCTTTTGAAAGGTCCCATGCTACTGTGTGTGTGTCAACCTTGACACTGGGAGCAAGACTCCCCCTGCGTTCCTAATCACATACTTTCTACTATTTAGTATGTCAGAAAAAAGATTTAGGATGTCCCGATTCTTGTGGCCAGATTTAGGATGGTTACAAGTACCCAGATGTCTACTACATGTGGCCAAGATTTTTAGTGTTGAAAACAGCATCCTATTTGGGCGATTCTGACCCACAATCCAGTGCGCACGTGAAGTGACGTCACATCGACGGAGCCTCCATATGAAAACAAACGGGGATGTGACGGATATTAAAGAAGAGGCAAGATCAAGGTGCAATGCTATGACGAAATAAATAAGTAAAAGTATGTCCCAATTGTAACTAGATTATTTTCCATCGTCAGAAGTAGTATGTAGAATAGAAAAAAGAAAGAGTATGCAATTCGGAACGCAGGGATTGTCTCAAAGCTGCGTTATGTCAGGCATCCCCGCTGTCCATTGTCTGCTCGGAAATGTTAAGATAACTATTGTTTCCCACTTCACTCGGTAAAGCTCTCCAACCATTTCAGTTTGATCTGAAGCCTGGCAACATTTCATTATGATAACGATACAGAGAACCTGTATGCTGTATTTTGTGTCATGTTGGATGCTTGACAGAATTCTTCAAAAAACTAAAATATATATTCAAAGTAGGCTATTATAACTTTGAATATATAGCCTAACATTTGTTTTTAAAAATCAGGTTAAGCTTAACTACTGTTCTTTAGAGTAATCTAACCCAAAAAACACTCTTTCACTTTGAAATCATTTTTCTTGTACACACTATATGATGATTTAGTATTGTGGTTGATGGTCTCGGGTCCAGTTCTCCACAAAGTATGCACATCTGCTGCCATTAGTAGTTAATTAAATAACTTTTAAAAACACTAACACTAAGGACCATTTAATGGAAATCAATGTGACGTGAAGGATGTTCAGTGAAACCAGTCAGGACTTACCTTATGGATGGGTAGAGCGGGGAGCCCGACACAGACTGGGCCAGGCAACAGAAGAACAGCAGCAGCAGCAGTGCAGCTCTCTCCATCCTCACAGCTCACAGTGCTGGAGAAGGAATGGGCAGCTGGAGGTAAGTGACAGGAGGAGAAATGACATTAGAAAGAACAGAAAAAACTCAAAGAAAAAACTGCTGAAAGCACAGTTCTCCTGAAGCAGCAGCATCATCGCTCAGCAGGAGACATGAAGTCATAGCAGGAGGAGATGTATGCAGTGACCCAACACATTGACGCTTCTTTTGATTTTTTTTTCAAAATGACCATATAAGGGCATCACACACATGAATTATATAAGATACGCTATATTTATAATATATAAACTTCATGTATACACCACCTTTAAAAAAAATGGGGTTTACCAAATTGCTTTGACAATCAAAGACAGACAGACAGAGCTAAGAGAAGGACCAGGCACAGGCAGAGTTCAATTAAAACAGTTCAAGCCAGAGAGAATAATAAGAAAAATAAGATAAATAAAAAAATAAAATATATTATAAAAATAGATAAGTAAATACAATAAGTATATGAAGTAATAGCACATGTGTTTGAGTTACCGGGATATGTGATGTGGATTGTGCTGGTCCCTTGCAGTGTCTTCTTCATGTGGTGCCCTCCATCATCTCTCACTGCCAGCAAACACTAGAGCAGGACTGTTTGTTATCCACTGCATCCATGGTCTGTTTATACTGGACCTGTGGCTCCCAGTCACTCCCCCATCACATATGATCCTCTCTCTCTCTCTCTCTCTCTCTCTCTCTCTCTCTCTCTCTCTCTCTCTCTCTCTCTCTCTCTCTCTCTCTCTCTCTCTCTCTCTCTCTCCTCTTGAGCTGAACTTCTCTCCCTCTAACGGCATCAGCATAATTACATAAAAAAATGCAAATGGTAGAAAAAGGTTTATGATATAGGTTGTAACAATACTGAATGGATGAAAACGACAAAAAGATGTCTGGCACATTACCACATCGTATACATTAATGAAAGATTTTTATTTTTATTCTTATTTTTTTGCCATTTCTTCCTAAAACAAAGTGTATAACTATCGCTTGTGACGGAAACACAAATTAATCTAAATAACTCCATTTCAGAATATTTTGTCTAAAGCAGGGGTGTCCAAACTACGGTCCGCTTTTTATTGGCCCACGATTTAAAAAAATATAATGTAATATGGCCCCTTTTCATTTTTAGATAGTTTAAATGCACTCATTATATTACAGAGAAATATGTCCCATAAAAGAAAAAGAGCACAAAGCCCATCCCAGAGGACCCTTTATAATATTTTATTTTAAATTTATATTATTATGGAAAATCCATGTGTCCTTCTCTAATAGCTTCTAATTCATCTGACACAGTGTCTCAATTTTTTTTCATACACAATTCTTCAGCTTTAGCCTCTTAATTTCCCTCTCAAAGTGCACCAGATTCATGCATTTCACTTTAAAAACTTAAAAAATCTCCCGGGGGGGCATACCCCCGGGGCGCCCTTGGAGGGGCGGGATCTCGGCTGGCTACTATTTTCACCCAGCTGGACACAAAAGCAGAAAACACTGGGTGTATCAATGACATTTAACAAGAGGGGGAATGTATCTGTTTAATGTGCAAGTAAAGTGTTGCCGTGAAGAAGGATTACAATTTATGAAGACACTATGAAACTAAACATCAGAGCAGCTACATGTCCTGATAAATGTGTTATTTTTGCAAAGTGGCCCGGCCCTTCGTAGATTTTTCTGTATGTGGCCCTCAGTGAAAAAAGTTTGGAGACCCTTGGTCTAAAGGAACCTTATGGGGAAACAAATAAACTGAAATAAATAAATCCAACTGCAAAATGCCTGTGTTACTGGATGGGATTAAAGCATGTGCGAGAGCCCAACATTTCACTTGTCATTCATGGCTGCAAAGCCTACTTATGATTTTAAAAAAAGATCCATGTCTGTAGATAATATTTTGTATAATAAACCTTATACCGAGTGACACAGATTCCAGCTAACTTTTACCACAGGAATGTCTGCATTACCTTTTTAGCAGCTAATAATATAATACCAGCTGATAATGTAACAACTGCCAATAATGTTATCATATTTCAGTTTTAAATTGATAATGTAGTTACTTGCCAATAGCGTCATACAAATTCTGAACCAATAACGTAAAACTTTTTGCACATAATGTACTTAGTTATTACATTGTGGACTGGTTGCAATAGCAAGGGCAAGTATCATGGAAGTATGATCGTCTCCAGATATTTTTAAAAATACTGTAATGTAATAACTTATTACAGTAAGTGCAAACAGTTATGATGTTACTGGTTCAGAAATGTTATTATTACCTTAAATCAAATCAAATCAGTTTTATTTGTATAGCCCAATATCACAAATAGACATTTGCCTCAGTGGGCTTTACATTCCATACAGTAGAGTAGCCTATGACACCCTGCCCTTAGCTCGGCTCAGAAAAACTCCCAACCTTATTGGCAAGTTACTACATAATTGGTTTTATTACATTAAAAAACTGAAAAATTATAACGTAATTGGCAGTTATCAGGTTATCCGCCGTTCTACAGCATTTTTGAAAAAGAAAGGCAAAGTGCTATTGGCTTTGCTGAAAAGAGAGAGAATCGAAGAGAGCAGCTTGACCTTCCCCAAGGACATCCAGCTAATGACGTGGATGAAAAGTGCAGATTTTGTCACAAAAGCAACAAATGATGCACAGGTCAGGAGTGCATCCAGAGAAAATGGAAAGCAGAATCCTTTCCCATTGTTAGTTGAGAGGAAAAAAGAAAAAGAAGTTGCCTACGAGACGAAAAGAAAAAAAAGTACAAGGCAAGGCAAGGCAAGTTTATTTATATAGCACAATTCAGACACAAGGCCACTCAAAGTGCTTTACAGGGGCAAGATTAGAATACATGAAACACATTATAAAACATTTAAAAGCGAATAAAAGAAGCAAATAAAATAAAAATTGCAGGTTAAAAGAAGAAAGGACAAGAAAAACAAAAGAAAAGACAAGAAAAAAGAAAGGAAGATAAAAGTTAATAAGATGGAGCAACACGTTACTGTTTTGTTATTTATTTATTTATTTGAGGAGTTAGAGGAAGAAAAAAAACCGCAATGAATCTTGGGATACGTTCGGCCGTGAAGGATGCATCCGTTGGACCCTTCAAAACCGTGAAACGAAGGCTGCATTTCTTGGCCGCATATGAAGGAGCCTTCCAAATTTGCGCGCCGCTATGACGCAATCGGTCTTCAAATGCAGCCTTCGTAGGCTGCGGCCCCTCGATTGAGACACAGCACCACACACACACACACACACACAACACACACACACACACACAACACACACACACACACACACACACACAACACACACACACACACACACACACACACACACAACACACCACACAGTGCCACACAAGAAACATTACTATCACCCACCACAAGGTTAGGACTAGGCCTATTAAAGGTAGGCCTATAGTGTGTAACTTCTGTCGCCCCAATGAGGAATTCTGAGTAATTACAACAACACTGTCGGTGCATCTACATGAGGTAAAGCCTTTCAGTGAAGGCACATGGATTTCATACCTTCTGCTGTACGTCCAGGTTTTTTTTCATATCAGTAGAATCAACAACTGAAACATTTCTTGGGCTCTTCTTCGGATTTTTCTGAGCTCCTGCACCAGTGTCAGGGGGCGACCCCAGTTTGTAAACGCTGCTGTGGTGAAACAATGGGGTGTTGACCGTGGCCGAGTGGTATGTTATTGCACCACATTACGAACTACAAGAAGGAGCCATTCTTCAGTCAGACTCAAGGGAGACGCGGAGAAGGAGAGTGGTCTAACAGGATACTTTATTCAAAGGTTGACATAACAGGCTTCAGCTTAGTAGACAACTCCTAATATTCAACACAGGTATTATCTATACGTTACAATAGATCAGATATCTAGTTCTGTACTTATCTTGCCCTATTCCTGGCCTATTCTTGGGAAACCGGCCCACAGCAGCTTTCTCCCCGGGCGTAAGCGCGCCCCTCTAGTGAAGGCGGTTGGCTTAAATACACTATCTGTCTGTGTGTGTGTGTGTGTGTCTGTGTACGTGTGCATGTGTGTGTGTGTGTATGTGTGCATGTGTGTGTGTGTGTCTGTGTGAGTGTGTGTTGTGTGTGTGTATATGTCTGTGCGTGTGTAAGTAAAAGTGTGCATGTGAGTGTGTGTGTGTGAGTGTGTGTGGGTGTCTGTGTATGTGAGTGTGTGTGTTGTGTATGTGTGTGTGTGTGTTGTGTGTGTTGTGGGGCTGTGTAAGTGTGTGACAGATCTTATATCAAGCCTTATTAGCAATAGTGTGCTTTTAAATAGAATCAGATGATAGTCTATCCGTAGCCAGGTCTTGCAATCATGTTCCTATATTTTGCTGTGTGGCAGTTTGTGAGCTAAAAGGTCATCCTGGCCTAAGTCAGCCTGACCGGTATGTGTTGTGAGCAGTTAAGCAGTTATGCTTAACCCATTAACCTTACTAACTTATCTTTAATATAACATAAATATGTTGGAATCCCACACTGCCGTACTGAGAAATACAGAGAGAGTTTTGTAGAGCTGATAGGCTTACTCAACATTGTGTCAACTCGTTTGGTGATCGCTTGAATGGAACCAAAATTCATGAATGGGTTAGGGTTAGCCATTCACGAAAAAGTTTCGCACTGTAGCTTTAAGACTGTCTGTCTGTGTTGTTGACATCAGCCATTCAGGTCTCTCGTGTGCCATTTGAACTCTGAGCTGCTTCCTTTTGTCAGATCAGGATCCTATTTTTAACCTCAGATTAACTCTCTCACACACACACACACGTAGACAGTTTACCTGTTGTCTGCTGGAGTACATGCTTTCCTACGCACTAGGATGTGATAAGGATCATTCTGTTACGGACTTCACACTTTCTACTTTTTTTGATTTACACACACACACACACACACACACACACACACACACACACACACACACACAACACACACACACAAACCCTGTCTTGGGCGGGGAAGAACCACAGCTATGTCGTGGGGGGCAGAGACCCTCCTCTATCTGACCGGGGAGAGACCATCATCGGGGTTTACCTTCTCATGCTGGGCTGGCTGTCCTGGTTTGGAAACAGTATAGTTTTATTCGTGCTCTACAGACAGCGATCGACACTCCAGCCGACTGACTGCCTGACCTTTAACCTGGCCGTGTCTGACGCCAGCATCTCTGTGTTTGGTTACTCCAGAGGAATCATCCAGATCTTCAACGTGTTTCGAGACAGCGGCTACCTCATCACCTCCATCTGGACCTGCCAGGTGGACGGTTTCTTCACGCTGCTGTTCGGTCTGAGCAGCATCAACACGCTAACAGTGATTAGCATCAGTCGCTACATTAAAGGCTGTCACCCACACAGAGCCCCTCTGATCTCGGGCCCCAGTGTGTGTGTGTGTCTGGTTCTTATCTGGCTGTGTGCTGCCTTCTGGGCGGGTGCTCCTGTGTTGGGCTGGGGCAGCTACACAGACAGAGGCTATGGAACCTGTGAGGTGGACTGGTCTAAAGCCCGGTTCTCTGGCCTGGATCGATCCTACATCATATCCATCCTGACGTCATGCTTCCTGCTGCCTGTTGGTACTATGGTGTTCTGTTACACTTCCATCATTAACACAGTGAAGAGAGGGAATGCCTTGTCTGGAGACCTGACTGACAGACAGAGGAAGATAGAGAGAGACGTCACTATAGTTTCCATAGTGATCTGCACAGCCTTTATCCTGGCCTGGTCTCCCTATGCGGTGGTGTCTATGTTTTCTGCCTGTGGATTCTACGTCCCAAACTTAACCTCCATCTTCACCCGACTGTTCGCCAAGTCGGCCAGCTTCTACAACCCGCTGATCTACTTTGGTCTGAGCTCTAAGTTCAGACGGGATGTGTGTGTGCTGCTGCCCTGCGCCGGACAGGCCCCAAACACTGTGAGGCTGAAACGTTTCAGACCGCAGGGAGACGAGGGGAAGGTTAAGGTCCCTACCAACCGCACAGACAGACAGGCAGATAGACAGGCAGATAGACAGGCTGACAGACAGGCAGACAGAGAGGTAGACAGGTTTATGGTCCCTATGAACATCACGGACAGACAAGAAGACAGACAGGTAAACAGACAGGCATACAGACAGGCAGACGGACAGGCATACAGGCAGGCAGACATTAATGCAGACAGACAGGTAGACAGACAGGCAGACAGACAGGCAGACGGACAGGCAGATAGACAGACAGACAGACAGACATACAGATTTAAAGTTCCATACTACTACCAGCCCAGCCCAGCCCTGTACACACCACCGTCTCCAGAGCATCTCGATAGCAACATGCCCCGCCCCTCGGACACCGGACCAGAGTTTGAGTGTGACAGACTCTGAGCTAGCTTGGTCCTACCAGACCATAGCCTGGTCCTACCAGACCATCGTACTTCATTTCATTGGTACAGAAGGTCTGGAATCGCTCAATTGACAAACGTTAACTCACTTGAAGGCGGGTGTCTGTTGAAATTCAAAACTATTGGATCTGCCCAGTGCCACTCTGGATCTGCCAACCAATCGCATAATGTTTGGTTGTGATGTATGTCATGCGCCGGCTTCTGACTACAACTGAAACTGGTGCACGACCTCAACATTCGAGGGCTTGGCGCACAAAGGGCGTAAGTGACATTTTCAGAATTTTATAGGAGAGCAAAAACAAACTTTTTATTGATCGTAAATATTTAACAAAAAACAGCACATGGAAGCAATCTCTACTTTATTAGGCTTAAAGGAATTAATATTTTAGAAAAAATATAAAATTAAAAAATATGTAGGGGAAAGTGGGGTGAGTTGTGCAACTTTTTACACAAAGTGATTTTAAAGTGAGGCCTTGACAGTTATGTCTCCAACTCAAATATGTACATATATTTCAGGATGTTGTGCATCCCTGGCAATAAAAACTTTGGATCTGGAATAAACTGTTTAAGAAATATAGCTTTCGGAAAAAAAGTTGTCTTGTCGCACAAATCACCCCACGTAGTGGGGTGATTTGGAGGAGAAATAAGGTGGGGTGAATTGTGCCAATTTATATATATCTCAAAAACTGTAATGCAAGACAAATCCATTAGACAATCACTTATTTAAGGTGTATTTAAAGTAAATAAAGTAAATAGTTGACAAAGATTGAAGGTACATTTTCTTAAACAAGGCCTAGCAGATCTAGGTGGTTTTGCCTGCAAAGCTCACAATGACAAAGTCACCATCATCATCTTTCTGGCCATCTGAACTCTCATCAGTGGTGTCGTTAAGTGGAATTGAGATGTCACTCTCTTCTGAGCTACTGTAGACAATCACTTTCTTTTGGTGACCAGCGTATACAGCCATGCCACTGGCACGACTCTCAGAAATGTATTTTGCACTAGTTGCTCCGTGCTTGTGGAACAAACTGCCACCTGACAAATGTGATTCCCCCTACATTTCTGCCTTTAAATCAAGGCTCAAAACCCATATGTACACCCTGGTGTTTCCTCCCCATTAACTATCTTACCTCTGCACTACTATCTGTGTTTATGTGGATGTATGGGCTTTACGTCTTTTATTTTGGTTATTGTTATTTTACCTTCATTGTTTACCTACTGAATGCACTATGTACAGCATTTTGGACAGTGCAAACTGTCATAAATGTGCTTTTATAAATACATTTTACTTACTTACTTACTTATAACTCACCTAGGCCATTTGGCACAAATCACCCCATCCCCAGAATTTTGGATAATAGGCATGATGCAGCAATTTAGGATTGACATTGTGCTAACTATATAGACTCAAAGTGTAGCATACCAAAGCACTAAAACATGTGTCAAATGTTTTCAAACGTGTCTATAATTGTTCTGACACAATAATCAAAAAACCTTGATCATGGAAATTTACTTTGAAAGGCAAAACACAGTTTTTTGAGCTTAAATGTGCTTATATCTTATTCCTTGTGTCTCCCTTCTTTACAGGATGAGTCAAATGGATGGCTCTTCTTAAATATGTGGTCACATTTCCAATTTCTTCCACGGTTTTCTAGAAACAAGGGGTTTTGCAACTTCCAAAATGCACAACTCACCCCACTTTCCCCTATTTATTAAAATAAAAAAATAAATAAAATAAAGTGTTTATCTTAGTGTCCAATATTGTCTCCATCATATGTGGGTATATCAAATTCTCCAAACATATTCTATAACACTTTTTCTGTAGTATAAGTGTTGGTCTTTTCTGCAATCCCTCCATATTGTCAGCTCTTTAGCCTATTTATGGTGCACTTACGCCTATTTGCTCCAAACTCAACCAAAGGTTTTCACTTACGCCTTTATGTTTTCAGCCTTTATTTCAAAAAGTAAAATGTTTAGTGACGTTATTCTTTTACCATTTGATAGAACTTATCAATACCTTTAAAATAATATATAAAAGTCATTTTCGCAAAATATGTCACTTACGCCCCTTTTGCTCCAAGCCCTCGCATTGTTCTCAGCCACTCGCTCTGTTCAACCACTCACTCTGTTCGCTGATTGGACTGGTAAAAAAGCAAATATACTGTGGACCCAGACTGTCTGCTGAAGGAAATACCGCTCATTAATACAGTTGGTAGGAACCTAGAACCAGAACCAGTCGGGTTCTAAAGGATCAAACTGATCACATCTCTCATGATGTCATCAGAGGGTTAATGTCAACGCCTCATTTTTATGGAAGAATGTAAAGCTAACTCTGTTGATTGAAGTATTTTTGTATTATTTAATATTGTCTGTTTTTGATATTTTATGGGTCTGGTATATCATGCTGAAATCGGCTTTTGAATTTTTTCCTATTTTTTGTTGTTTTTATTCTTTAACAACTTTATTCAACTTTTTTTAATAGTTCGTTTATAAAGATTAAATTGAATAATTCATTAATATTTAACACGCACAGACTCTCTGTGTCTGTCTGACCCCCTCTGTTGTCTTGTACATGTTTTGAAATACATTTCGATAACTTTCTATCTTCCAATAAAAGAACCAACCAAATTTTTTGAAAAAAATGCTCGGCCGCATATGAAGGAGCCTTCGAAATGGGACAAGCCTTGACGCACCGCTATGACGCAATCGGTCTTCAAATGCAGCCTTCGAAGGCTGCGACCCTCCCCCCCCAAAAAAAAAGAAGAAGGCTGCGACCCCTGAATTGAGACACAGCTACAGTGTGTTAGCCACTGAGCTAACCAAAGCTAACCCCAGTCAAGGAAGTGGAGAGGCTTCTGCTCTGTGCTCTGGGCCTAGTGAAGTAGCAGGGAGGAGCTTAGACCTGAGTCTTCTGTTTACAAAACAATATCAACAAATGCTACTATGTAAAATACAGCCAGAGAGAGGAGGACTGTGCAGATAAACACACCACCACATATTCTAGTGGGACAGAAGTTATCATTGAAAGGGATTATTTTGTGTGACTCTATAATTCATTTTTCATTAAAATGTTGCATAGTATGCCTTCAACAATAGCCTATATTGAGGGTTCACACCTTCTCACGAGGCCCGCCCACACAAATGGCTAGGCCCCTGAAAAGGTCCAGTAAATGGGCCCCCTTGCTTTACTCGTATCAATGCGTGCGCTCATCCCTAAATAAACTATACATGTAGGCCTATCTGTAGAGAGAATAACTATATTATCAACCAGGGAAGTGCAGCGACCATTTTGGGTGGATAATTCTTTTCCAGTAAAATTAACAAAATAAGTTAGGGATGAGAGAAGAATGAACAAAGCCTAAATGTTGCAACTTAACATAGGCCAACTTTAAAGTTTTGATAGGTTGTTTTGGTTATTCATGTAGAGAACTGACTTTTTCATTTTTGTGTGAAATATTTTGTTGATGTTTTAGTGTTATTTCACACACAAAAAGATTTCAAAGGATCTAATGTCATGTGCAGAAACAAACAAAAGTGCAATTTTTGAAACTGTGTCCCTCTCCCTGGTGCAGTCAGTTAGTGTAAATATAATCTATACCAGAAACTAGTAGCATAGAAAACGTGTGAAAAAACAGTTTGCTTTGTTGTTGCCTGCACCTGTAATAAACCTAGTGAATACTAAAGAAGCCCTATGTAATATATATAAATATATAATATATTAATATATATAATATATATATATATATATATATATATATATATATTATTAATTATTTTTTTTTTTCAAATAGTTGCACATTGCTGACTTAGCCTAGCCTACTTACCAATTTATTTTAATACCCTTACACTCACGCAATTGTTTAATACTCAACAGATCTCTACAAAATAATCAGTTCACATAGAGACATAGGTCTTCTTTATATTCACTAGGTTTATTACAGGAGCAGGCAACAACAAAGCAAACTGTTTTTTCACACGTTTTCTATGCTACTAGTTTCTGGTATAGGTTATATTTACACTAACTGACTGCACCAGGGAGAGGGACACAGTTTCAAAAATTGCACTTTTGTTTGTTTCTGCACATGACATTAGATCCTTTGAAATCTTTTTGTGTGTGAAATAACACTAAAACATCAACAAAATGTTTCACACAAAAATGAAAAAGTCAGTTCTCTACATGAATAACCAAAACAACCTATCAAAACTTTAAAGTTGGCCTATGTTAAGTTGCAACATTTAGGCTTTGTTCATTCTTCTCTCATCCCTAACTTATTTTGTTAATTTTACTGGAAAAGAATTACTGCAAAAGTAAATGTTTATTGAGAAAATGCTAAAATGCCAGTTTAGCAGCTCTAAACTGGTGCAGTGAAAAACTGGTCAGACCTGGCTGGTCCTGTCAACCTGGAGACTTATGTCAAAGCCTTTAGGTGTTATTGTCCCCAAGGGAAATTCTTCATCACAAAAATGTACGTCATTCTTTATAAGAATGTAGAATAACTACAAAAGGTATCCAACCTTTTTTTTCATGATGGGGTCCAACTACTTTCACAATTCATAGAACGACGGCTAGACACAAGTATCAGGTACATGTGTTTTACCTGAGCAGGAACGACTCAGGTAAAATCATCCAGCCAAAACTCTATCAGAATCATAGATAGTATAATCAGTATGATCAGAATATATCAAAACCCAATGTTGTCACCATAGGGCATAGGCTACACATACTTTATAGGATGTGATGATGTTGAAATGATCTGGGTTTGATTTTTTACACAGATATTGTTTGAGTACAAGGAAAGTAATGCATTTAATGTTTGGGTAAAGGCTCGTGTCTGACCTTTCACCGAACATTTGCATATTCCTAAAATGTGCTATATGAGGAACATTATTTATAATATGTGCAATACACAGTAACCTAAGAAATAGAAAGATGTACAAAAGAAGGGCATAAGAAGCACAAACATTATCCTAGTCGCAATTTTGTGCAGAGGAAAAAAATAAACTGAGACTGTATATGAAATCACCACTGCACACAACACACACACACACACACACACACACACACACACACACACACACAACACACACACACACACACACACAACACACACACACACACACACACACACACACACACACAACACACACACACACACACACACACACACACACACACACACACACACACACACACACACACACACACACACACACACACACACACACACACACAGGCTCATTATTTCACACTGAGACTAAATGGGAAAAAAGTTGGAAAAGCAGTGTAATGTCCCACTGTTATGTGAGGTATGTTCCTGGGAGGGGCTTGCCAAAGGGCCAAACATGAAGTCCAGCTGGGCAGTCAGTTTGCAGGAGTAAAGCCTATTAACTATACCTGAGAAAACAATGGAAACAAGCACATGTATTTATAGCTCAGGAACAACACTTCTTTAGTCAATGGCTTATTGTTGTAAAGAGTAAACATGCTTAGCTAGGATAGCAGCACCGCCGCGTCTACTCCCCCAAACTGGCCTTTTTAGTGAGCAGATGGAACCGAAAATAGCGGACTTCCGTCCACTTAAAGCTGCAGTTGAGAATTTCAGCCGTTGGGAGCCGTTGGGATCCCAACGGCTGTTTTCGCAACGCTCTACCTGCTGCAGCTCCTCCCTCCGAACGACAGCTAAGCGGTTCATGTTGCACCCAACGCACCTAGTGTCTCCCCCCCATCCCCGATATATTTATTCCCCTAATCAACCTTGGCCGACCCGACACAACAGCGATCATGTCCGCACAAAAACACGGCCAACAATTGTGCCAAAAGACAAATTAACAGCAACTGAACGGAACAAATAGCCTTAAAACAGCATTGCAGATTCACACAAACAGCAAGGGAGCACCATACCAAACACATTTACAGCACCATGTGTGTGCACGGCAGTACAAAATAAAGGCAAGTAGCCTACCTGGCTGTGACGGGACCGTGGCTGGCGTAGATAAACACCGGTGCTTTGTTGTACTTTTCGTGAAAGTTCCCCGGACTTAGCAGTTATGTTTCGGTTCATTATATGGAGGTGGTGGCTGCACACAACCGGGTGAGTTAACTAATGCTATCCGACCGGTGCTAACTTGGTTTATCAGCTAAAGCACAGCCAAAGGAAGCCCATTCTCCTGGCTCACTTTCCACACGTCTTCTAACCCCGAGCGGCTTCATACAGCAACAGCCGCCCGACTACATTTCCTCCTCGGTGTTTCTCAGTCTCTGTGTACACACTGTCCTCCCACCGTGTTAGTTGTTGGTATCCGGGGAATGGTAAATTGAGGGTTCGTTGCATAGATAGTATAGTATAGTATAGATAGTTCATTGGTGAAGACATTGCTATTCGCTGTCTGCCGTAGTAGGGCCAAACAGTAGTTTCAGACTGCTAGGGTCGTGAACGCTCACGCAACTGACGCATCAGCGTCGTTGCCAAGTGAACGGACAGTCCCACAGCCAATAAGAACGGAGTATCTGAGCCTCGCTCTGATTGGTCAAAATTAACATGAGCGGTGGCAATTTTGGGGGCAGCACACAGAGGCAGGGGGGAGCAAAGTGATGAAAAAATATTTTCAGACCACTTCACCTACATATAGCTGAATGGCTATTATGACAGTTTTGCCAAATATTACAGTGAAAAAACTCTCAACTGCAGCTTTAAGGAGCTCCCATGGGGTTTTGCTTGACTGATTATCTAGGACCTCACCATCCTCTGCCATCATTACTCTCAAACCAACACTGAGACACGTTTCAGACACATCTGCACCCGCCTGAGATATGTATGACAACATCCAGTAATATAAAATGTTATAGCAGCCAATAATGTATCTATATGGACACTACTGGTGCTAATGAGGTGACGATATATTTATCACGCTGAACTGTTGGCCATGTTAGTGTTGACCTCGACTGTTAAAAATGAAAACTCTCCCCTGAAGAATTCATAGAAAGAACACAAGCAGTCTATAAAACTGTATGGAATTGTGTCATCTTTGAAAAATGTACAGTATTCATTTAGTTGTCTGACAATATCTCAATAGATTTTTTTTATTCAATATCAAAGTTTGTATCTCTGTAAATAGTAAGTAGTAGATTGGGTTAGCTATAAAGATGCACGGATCTTTGATTTGTATTTATAATTCATCAAATGGCCACGTGGGAAGTAAAATTAGTTGTTTGTAGGGTGTAATGGTGAATGGTGCAGGTTATGAATATGGCCCGTGATTCCTGCCACACAAACTCATTACAATATAAAAGAATGTAAAACGGAGACTTCATTCGTGGACTGTATGACTGTATTCTTTACTTGAAAAGGACAGAGAGAGAAGCACATGCTCTTCTTCTATGTTTCACATTAGATTCTACAACAAAACAAAGGGAGGCGCCACCTAGTGGCGCTACATATATAAAACCGACTGTTACATATTCCCCCCTGTTAATAATACGGCTGTCCTCAGCCGTACACAGCAGAAGAAGCAACCAAGCTAGACTTAGCGTTTTGTAATACATTACTCCATGGAAAGCTAGCCATTACATACACAGGGCAAGAAATAATGCTCAGCGTACTGACATACATATCAGCGGACAGAGTGTAAAAGTCAGTCAAACATTCTTCAACATAAAATAAAAGTCAGAAAAGTACATAGCCTCTATAGATCCCATTTTCAGCTATTCTCTTTTTTTTCATTAACAAGAAACCACTTTTTACCAAACTTTAACCACCTTAACGTGGTGACAAGAGTCAAACTTGTGCATAACCAACTTCTTAAGTAAGCCTAACCAGCGGCGAACCCTTAAGGCAAGATACACAATATCTAAACACTATTGTGCGAAAACTAATTAACTGTAGTACTGCATAGATTAACTGTAAGACATAACCTGGTTGACTTAGCAACCTAAGTGTCTACTTCAGGTCAAGTTTGTCAGTATGGTAAGAGTTTGTCCATCGGTTGTCTGACCAACCAGATGTGATCCTGGGCCGGTTTCTCGGACGTAAGTTATACTGTCCAGCAGGGTCTGTGTTGTTGTCAGGCAACCTCTCAGTTGAGTGGAATACAGGTTCAAAGTCCATGGGCAACGAGTCAGCAACACCCGGTGTGTCATAGCTTATGTCTGCAGCAGGGAGGTCATCCTGAGTGTCGTCGTAATCATTGTCCAAGACCTCAGTGTGGTTTTGGTCTGCCAACACAGGGGCGGTGCGCCTGCTGGTAGAGGGTGAGTCCCAAGTGTGGAAAGGTTGCAAGTTCACAACATGAAAAACTCCAGCATCCACACCCGTGTCCAGCTTAGTCAGCCTGTAGTTGACGTCCCCCAGCTTTTGACTGACACGTAATGGGCCTGTGAACAGGGGTGCTAGTTTAGCTGTAAAGTTGGACTGCGCATCAGATCTAGGGTGTGTCTTTGTTCTGACAAGGTCACCCACAGCAAAGGTAGCCGGACGTCGTCTCAAGTCATAGTAGTGTTTTTGTCTGTCGTGACTCTGGTCGAGTGCTGCTCTTGCGTGGTCATGAGCTTCCTGGAGGGAGGCTCTAAGAGTCTCTGGGTAAGGCACACCGGGTTCATCCACGCCTTCACAGGACGGCTGTGTTATGAGGTCGAGTGGGGTGTCTAACTCCCGACCATACAGCATCATGGAGGGACTGAGTCCTGTGCTCTCATGGGGGGCTGTACGCAGTGCAAAGCAGATTTGGGACAGAAACTTATCCCACGACGTGTGCTTGTCCCCAACGTAGGCACGTATGGCAGTTTTGAGTGTTCTGTTCACCCGTTCTGTTGCGTTTGTTTGAGGGTGGTAAGCAGTGGTGAGCCTGTGCACCGAGCCAAGGGTCGAAGTGACATTTTCGAACAACTCACTCACAAAGGGCGAACCTCTGTCAGAGATAAGGTAGGTTGGGGCACCGTGTCTGGCAAACACTTCACTGATAAACTTTCCAGCCGCCACTTGAGCTGTCGCTTCCCTGACTGCACACACCTCAATCCACTTTGAGAAATAGTCAACAAAGACCAGTAAGTAAGCATTTCCTGACGCCGTGCGGGGCAGTGGTCCTACATAATCCACCCCTGCATACTCCCAGGGTTTCTGAGGCAAGATAGGGACCATGAGGCCAGCCGGTTTCCTCTGGCATGGCTTGGTGAGTTGACAGATTGAACACGAAGTAACATACCGCTTGACGTCAGCGGCCATTTTGGGCCAAAAAAACCTGAACCGCAGCCTTGCTAGAGTCTTTGAAACACCAAGATGACCTGCAGTGGGGTGGTCATGATAGTAGCTGAGCAAGGTGCCACGGACTGATGTTGGGGCATAGAGTTTCAGTTCTTTTAATGGGTGCAAACCACATCTTGTTTTGGGGTCTCTGTAGTAAAGCAGGCTGTCATAAACAACATACTGTGGGGGGTGTCCAAATCTGTGTCGACTTGTGTGTCGGTTTCAAGATTTCTGAGAAGCTGGCCTGTGACTGAATCATCCAGTTGTAGTCGCCTCACATGTGAACGATCTGCCAGCAGCACAGGGGGCAGAGAGCGGAGATCCAAACTGCCAATGACAGCGTGCTCTGGTAAGAGATCTGTAGGGGTCTCGCAGGATAGCGGTAGTGGGTTGCGAGACAGTGCATCAGGCACAGTGTTGTGGACACCAGGCTTATGCACTATGGTGAAATCAAAGTCCTGTAGTCTTAGAGACCAACGGGCTAGTCGGCCGCAGGGGTTTGGGCGCGACATGAGCCACCTGAGGCTGCTGTGGTCTGTGAAGATTGTCACGTGGAGACCCTCAACATAAGGCCTAAAATGTTCCAGAGCCCATATCACGGCTAAACACTCTTTCTCAGGGGTAGAGTATGGTTTCTCTGCTTTGTGTAGGGAGCGACTTGCGTATGCCACAACCACCTCTCGACCCTCCTTATCTTTCTGCATCAACGCAGCTCCAAGGCCAAGATCGCAAGCATCAGCGTGGATGAAAAAGGGGCTTGCAAAGTCAGGAAATCGTAAGATTGGTGCTGATGTGACACAGTCCTTTAAAATGTTCATGGATTCCTGACATTTTTCATCCCAGTGAAAAACTGTGTCCTTTCTGGTGAGAGCAAAGAGGGGCTCAGCAAGACGTGCATAGTCCTGGACAAAACGACGATAATATCCAGTTAGTCCAAGGAACTGTCTCACATTTTTTACACAGGTCGGGGCTTTGAACTCCAACACCGCTTTGATTTTGTCCATGTCTGGTTTAATGCCTGTGGGTGCGATCCGGTAGCCGAGGAAAGTGAACTCGCTCAGGCAGAACTGACATTTCTTGAGCTTCAAAGACAGACCAGCAGCTCCCAGTCTGTTCAGTACTTCCTCCAGATCAGCTATGTGCTGCTCAAAGGTGGGGGAAGCAACAACAATGTCATCCAAATACACAGCACACGTTTTGTAGACGAGGCCAGCAAGCACATTGTTCATTAGTCTCTGAAATGTGGCAGGTGCGTTGCAGAGTCCAAAGGGGAGCACGCGGAACTGGAAGAGACCACAGTGTGATATGAAGGCGGTTTTTGGTCGTGATTTTTCTGCAACTGCCACCTGCCAGTATCCACGAGCTAAGTCCAGTGTCGTGATGAACTTTCCTCTCGCCAGAAAGTCAAGCGACTCATCAATACGTGGAAGGGGATAGGAGTCCTTTTCCGTGACATTGTTTAAGCCTCTAAAGTCCACACAGAACCTAGGGTCAGAACCGGGTCTGGTTACGATCACGACTGGGGCAGACCATGGGCTAGTAGAAGGCTCAATGATGCCGTCTTGCAGCATCTGTTGTATTTGCTCCTCGATGATTTGCTTTTTTACTGGGGAGGTGCGATAGGGAGGGAGGTTTATAGGTTTTGCATTTCCCGTATCGATCGTGTGCTCAGTCAGCGAAGTGCGTCCAAGATGACCATCGAACATGTTGTCATACTGTGTGAGGAGACTGAACATGTCCGCTCTCTGCTCCTCCTCCAGGCTTGCCTCAGCAACTTTAGCCATGAGAGTGGACTGCAGGGTGTCTAGGGACATGAGGGTTCCTCCTTCGATGAGCGTTTCGAGAGCACATTCGTCCTCCACATCTGCCATAGAACAAGGTGTGTCATCCATGAATACAGTTCTGGAGGGGATATGGACAGTTATTGAGGCTCTGATCATAAAATCCATTCCCAGGATGAAAGGGGTTGCCAGGTTTTGGATTATGGCAAAACGCTGGTAAAAGCTTTTGTTCATGAAGCCAATAGATAGCCAAGTGACACCATCAGGGGTGCAGGGAGCGTTGTCTGCAAGGCTCACAGGTGGACCCGTCCACTGATGTGTTTTGTTTAGATAGTTGTTATGCCCTCGGACAAGGTCTGCTCTCACAGCTGAAAGTGAAGCACCTGTGTCCAAAGTGGCCTCCACAGACACAGAGTTAAAATTGACTTTGGCCCTCAGTGGTGTGTTCCAGGGAGCCATAGACTCATTGTCCTCAATGTGGCCCAGGACACGTTGTTGTTGAGGGGGTGTTGCAGGTGGGTGAGGCTCACTTAGCGTCTGGAGGGAGGATTGCCTCGATGAGATGTCCTCCCTCCCCTGAAGTTTCCCGACTGCCTGGGGGAAATGGGGAGTTGGCTGACATGTCGTCTATTTCAGCCCTTGCATCACCACCGTCATGATGAGACACAGTTACTGGGGGGGCGGGGGCAGGCCTAACTTGAGATTGGGTGTGGGGCGACGACATGTGGGGCTCAGGGTTGCAGCTCGGGCAAGTGCGAGATGTGAATCCAGGCCGAGAGCATCTAAAACAGTGGGGCTCATTGTTTCGGTTCTCCCTGAAATGTGCAGGAGGAGTGTGGTGGCTCTTCGGCCCGAGGACCACATGGAGCTCGTGAGCTCGCAGCAACAAGTCCATCGATGAGGGGATAAGTGTGCCGTACAGGGCTACCCTGTATTTCTCCAGAGAGTGTTTGCAAATCAACTCAATCTGTTCTGGCTGCGGTGGTGGGGTCTTTAGTTTTTTAAATTCACTTAACATATGGGCCACAAATGTGGGGAGGGGCTCATCCGGTGCTTGGAAACGGTCTAGAATGCCTCTCAGGACACGTTCCTGGTTGTCAGGTGGCAGAAAAACTGTTCTAAAGAGCTGACTGAACTGTGACCAAGTAACGACATGTGAACTGAGAGCTTTGAACCATTTCTTGGGCTCCTTTCCGAGAAAGTAAGGCAGTTCATTTAGTATCTGGGCATCAGTCAGGTTTAGTGAGGTTCTGTATGTTTTCACAGCCTGTAACCATTCTTCAGGGTTAACTTTAGCATCTCCAGTGAACACAGGGGGCTCCAGTTTAGCATGATGTAAAGCAGAAGCAATCATCCTTGACGTGGTGCTGAGTTCAAGTGAATGCGGCTGTAAGAAAGAGTCTGAATGACCAGCCTGAGCTCCTGAGTGGAATAGTGTATCCTGAGGTAAGGGCTTATCAATAGACACGGTGGGGGCATAGGGAGTAGAAGTGGCCAGGGCAGTGGGTTTTACTACATGGGCTGTAGGAACATTATCGTCTTTTTTTGTAGCTTGATCCCAGTGTGTCAGTATGCTGCGCTGCAGGTTCAGGGAGTCATTTAAACAAACCCGCAGTCGATCAACCTCTGCCTCTAGGTCCTGGACCTTTCCGTCAAGGCCTTCAGTTCTAGGAGTAGGAGTAAGGTATTTTGCGAAAAAATCACTGTCTATGTCAACGTCAGAGTCACACTCATCAAGCTGTACGTCTGGGTGGGAAGCCATCATGCTTTTACACTTTAAATTGTACCCCTTGGAGTTACTACAACAGTGCTTTTTAAAAGCAGCAAACTATTAACTGTCCACACAGAGTGCAGTTGAATAAAAATTGACCCTTTAAGCTACACTTAACACTGTCTACACGATTTTCATTAGCAGAAAACACAGCAAATATCACCCAGAAACGTAATGCAATGAGAGAGAAAAAGTAATTGACTTATGACCGTTTGCAAGGCAAAATAATCAATACTATATCATCGCGCAAAAATACCAGTATTTAACATGCAAGCAGAACTTTTTTTTTTTTTTTTTTTTTTTTCAAATGTCCTCACACACTGTCCAGTCCATCCAGGAAAAAGAGAAATAATCCACAATCCGGGGGAAACGAAGCTTGGTGTCCATTAATCCACAGTGAAAAGTGTTTGAAACGTTCTCTTATCCAGACTGAATGTGAAGTTATTCTTGACGATCTTCCG
Organism: Ammodytes dubius; assembly: GCA_026122265.1. Taxonomy (NCBI): domain Eukaryota; kingdom Metazoa; phylum Chordata; class Actinopteri; order Uranoscopiformes; family Ammodytidae; genus Ammodytes; species Ammodytes dubius. The sequence goes on from CM047518.1 coordinate 161,552, forward strand.
ATTGATAGTTAATTCCAGAGGAAAGCGAAAGAGAAGGCAAACCTCCAACGCTGCAAACGTGCGGCGCTCCAGTAACGTAACTCCCGTGTACGCTACACAGCAACAGTTAGCTTGGGGTTTAGCCTTCGAAACGGCACGGCCACGTCCGGGGAAACTGCATAAATTCCACTCACACGGGCTTCCAGGGCGGGGAAGGCAGTCCGGTCCGGGGGTCCGAGCTCGCGAAGAGAGGTCCAAGGTTTATTCGTTCGGGCGCCACTTGTAATGGTGAATGGTGCAGGTTATGAATATGGCCCGTGATTCCTGCCACACAAACTCATTACAATATAAAAGAATGTAAAACGGAGACTTCATTCGTGGACTGTATGACTGTATTCTTTACTTGAAAAGGACAGAGAGAGAAGCACATGCTCTTCTTCTATGTTTCACATTAGATTCTACAACAAAACAAAGGGAGGCGCCACCTAGTGGCGCTACATATATAAAACCGACTGTTACAAGGGACAAACCCAACAAACTATTTTTATAGTTTTCATCCTTAGCTGTAAGGTTTGTTTAACACCTTTTGCTAGTGCTGGTTTTTCTTTCTTCGTTTCTAGACGGATCGTGAAGTTAGACGTACCGTGGGGGACATCTTTGGCTAACGGACAGTCGAGGTGCAAGACGATTCCCTGTTGTGTACTTCCGTCTTTGCTTATCTGGACAGCGGTGGCTGCTTAAAAGTATAATGTTTCCTCTGTCATGGCCTTCGGAAGTTAACCGAATTGTGTAATAATACGTTTTTGAATAAGATGTTCAATTGGCATTTAACACTTCGTCGTAAATAACACTGTACGACGATGAAAGAAAAATGATTTACATGATTGCACTTAAATTCGGGGTAATGTCAAACAAAGATATTCCTCATGTAAATTCTGGTTGAACTGAAATTATGTAGAATTTCTGACACTGTTCTCTAAATCATTGTTGTCATTACTATTACGTAACCACATACTAATTCGTTGACAGCCCAACGCTTTTGTCCGAATTTCTATAACGTAACATTAGAATAGGGAGACACTCCTCTTGACATTATGACATCTTTGGCTCATCATGACATGAGCTCTTGAATGACATCTGTGCACGCTTACACAGTATGGTATTCTGTAAGATTAACAGTGAACTAAATGTTGACTACTAAGCGACGCTATAAGTATCGTAATACATGTTACAATATATGTTTGCATAGTTCGAGCTAACGCCAACTGCTAGCTAAACTAAGCATGGAGTACCTCAGGGCTTTAAAACCCTTGTTTACCATTCCCAAACACTGGAGACCCATGCAGTGTCTCCAAGCGAGATACTGTTCTAATTTAGCTAACACCAGTGTGACTGCAGGAGAGAGGAGGACCACTGTCGGCAAATTCAAGTCTAGATTATCCTCTGGTCCAAGTTTTCAGGATTTCATCCAAGGAGTTCCAGTCAATAAACCTTATGCAGCCGATGGAGAGCACTCTGACAAACACAGCTATCTCTCGGAGGACTTGGAGATGGGCAATTCAAGGAAAGGTCAGTCTGCAGTACATCACTTTAACATTTCATTTTGATAGTTTTTGTAAAAATGTTAAACTGGAGCTTTTGTCCTATTACAACAGTTTATTTTGAAACCTATGGATGCCAAATGAATGTAAACGACACAGAGATAGCCTGGTCCATACTTCAGAGGAAGGGATATCAACGCACAGCTGAATTAAGTGAGGTACAGGAGAGCTCTATCATTATACAATTTTCAACATCATTTATGTCAAAACAGTTCATTAAGAGAAAATAACTTGTGGTTACAACTTCCAGGCTGATGTTGTCCTTCTGGTAACATGCTCCATAAGGTAAGATAATCCCACAACTTTAAAACATTGTGACACAATGTTTCATTCTCAGAAATAACCGGTCAAAGCTGTCTTTTGAGTGGCATTATTAATTGTTTAACCCAATTCGCTAAAATGAGACTACGTCTGATGCACCGTCTAATGGACAATAATTCAACCCTTATCTCCACAGAGAAAAGGCAGAGCAAACCATTTGGAATAGACTACAGCAGCTAACAGCCATGAAGAAAAAACGGTTAAAGAGCCACACACCAATGAAAATTGGGATTTTAGGTGAGTGTTAGTTCACTGACGTACAACACACGTTAGACTCCCTTACAGAGGCTACAGCGACAAGGTGATGCTGAATATATATATATAAATATATATATATATATTAGGGCTGTCAAACGATTAAAAATTTTAATCAGATTAATCACAGGATTCTGTGGATTAATCACGATTGATTTTACCATTTGAAATATGCCCGAAAAATTCGAATTTTCTCTGTATATTGTTGTATGAACGAAAGATAAATGACAGAAGGTGGATATCTACATTTAAAATTAGTATGTTTATTAATTGAAAATCCAAATGATGGTTTTAGTACTGAAAATACATTTTAATCAAACTAAAATATATAGGCCTACCTACCAAACCATAATTCAATTGGTCTGTCTCTTTACTATGTCTTTGGGCAAATATAGGATAGGCTATAGAATGGCATTTATTTGGTGAATCTATAGGTTGTGCATTATTGAATACAACTTGATTACAGTGTGTGTGTGTGTGTGTGTGTGTGTGTGCAGGGTGCATGGCAGAGCGGCTGAAGACAGAGCTTTTGGAGCGGGAGAAGTTGGTGGACGTCCTGGCCGGTCCAGATGCTTACCGGGACCTCCCCCGCCTCCTGACGGTAGCAGGCGGGGGCCAGCAGGCCAGCAACGTGCTGCTGTCCCTAGAGGAGACCTACGCTGATGTCATGCCAGTACACCACGCTCCTCAGGGACACAGTGCTTTTGTGTGAGTGTCCTTAGACTTTCTTTCTGCTTAGAAGCTCACAGCTCCCAATATGTATGTCCATTTGGCTCCAAAGAAACATGTCTACGACCAGAACACAAATACCTACATTTCGATACCAAAATGATCCATGAGGAGTTAGATTTGTGTGAGTGGCAGCGAGCTAGAGAGTGTCTGGCTTTTTTTTATTTTATCTTGTCCACTCTGTCGGTTGATCCTACACTGTAAGTTACACTCAAATTGATGTTACATGCCTTCAAGCAAGGCTGATTCATTTGAAAACTATGCTTTAAAAAAAATTATAATAATTTTAACAATGAAAGAAGAAAAAGATAGCTGAAACTTTTGGAGCTTGAATTCATTTTGTAGGATGAAGTTTGACTGAGCTGAAAGTGTGTTGAAGTCATTTGTGTGAGAGTGTAGGATGTTTTGTGTAGCGACTTGGCCGGCTCTTGGATATACTCTCTTCAATCCTAACCTGTGCTCACTGTGTGTTCTGTGCTGACAGCTCCATCATGAGAGGCTGTGACAACATGTGCAGCTACTGCATTGTTCCCTTCACCCGGGGCAGAGAGAGGAGTCGCCCCCTCAGCTCAATACTGGAGGAAGTTTGCGTTCTCTCTGGCCAGGCAAGTTCTCATTTCTAAATGATGGACAATTCACTGGCTCATAATAATTCTCTATGCATTCATGCTATGGAGTGGTTTAGATCAAAGCATGTGTTAAAATGGTCCAGTCCAAGTCCAGACCTAAATCCAATTGAGAATCTCTGGAAAGAATTGAAAAATACACTCTCCATCCAATATGACTGAGCTTGAGCTATTATGCAAAGAAGAATGTGCAAAAATGTCAGTCTCTAGTGGTGCATAGCTGGTAGAGACATACCCCAAAAGACTTGCAGCTGTAATTGCAGCGAAAGGTGGTTCTACAAAGTAATGACTCAGGGGGCTGAATACTGTAGCACGCCACACTTGTATCATTTTCATTCCACTTCACAATTATGCTCCACTTTTTGTTGTTACTCTATCTCTATCACATAAATCCCATTAAAATACATTTAATGTGTGTGGTTGTAACGTGACAAAATGTGGAAAAGTTCAAGGGGTATGCATACTTTTGCAAGCCACTGTAGTTGAAAAACACACAACACACACACACACAACACACACACACACACACACACACACACACACACAATAATTGTATAGAGAATCGGGATCTCAACTCTTAAGGAGAACATTGTGAGTTACATTTTAGCTAGAATGGTTTGGCCTTACTCAAGTCAAAAGTCAAAGTCTTTTATTGTCAGTTCTGATACATGCAAGACATACATCAGAATCAAAATGGCGTTTATCTCTGGCCCACAGTGCAGTTAGAACAATAAAATAAAATAAAAATAGAGTTAAATAAGATAAACATAAACAGTATTTACCTAAGATACATTCTAAATACTAAGTAATGCAAAGGAATTTTCTGAGCAATATAAAACAGTATATATGAAATAGAATAGAAAGTAAAAAATAAATGAGTTAAAATGAAATGTGCAATGTGATGAAAGATATTTACAATGTGCAATATGCAATCAACTGGATGTGCATGTTAACACATTTTATTGGCAGCTATCCCTAAAGTGTGTGTGTTTGTGTGTTTGTTCAGGGTGTGAAGGAGGTGACTCTGCTGGGTCAGAATGTGAACAGCTACAGAGACACGTCAGAGCAGCAGTTCTGTGGCTCTGACCCCACCCAGCTGAGCCGAGGCTTCAACACTGTGTACCGGAGCAAGCAGGGCGGCCTGCGCTTCTCTGACCTGCTGGACAGGGTGTCCCTCATAGACCCAGACATGAGGGTCAGATTCACCTCCCCTCATCCCAAGGACTTCCCCGATGAGGTATACACCATGCATTTGGGGCGACTGTGGCTCAGGTAGGTAGAGCGGGTCGGCCAATAATCGACGGGTTGGGGTTTCGATCCCCGCCCTGCCACTTGTGTCATGGTTGTTGTGACCTTGGGCAAGACACTTCCACCACCTTGCCTGGTGTGAATGTGTATGACTGCTGTATGTTTGTGGTGTTCAGAGGGCCTGTAGCCGCGAATTGGCAGCCACGCTTCCGCCACTGGACACTTCCGCACTGCAGACTGTGTGTGAATGAATGGAACCTGGAACCCTGTAAAGCGCTCTTGAGTACCTAGAAAACGCTAGTTTTTAATCTATTATTATTATTATATTATTATTATTATTATTATTATTATTATTATTATTATTATTATTATTATTATTATTATTATTATTATTATTATTATTATTATTTGAGAGAGCAGCTGCTGAAATATAGAAAAGCCCCTAATCTCTTTAAAGCCTCTGGAAACCTGGTCTAAAAAAGTAAAAATCAATACATGATATCAAAGTTGGGTGTCTGATTGAAAATGTAATGTTCATAAATATTATAAAACTTAGTTTAAAAAAAAAAAACTTTTTTTTCCTGTCTAGACCGTTTGACAGGATTGTGTGGGCGTGGCCGTATCAAACGGTCTCCATGGCAACATCGTCATTAGTTTTATAGAATGTTCAGGCAGAGAACTGCTGTGATTGGTTGAAAATACTTCTTGTGTCACAAGAACCAGAGCATAGCCCCGAATTTGTAAAAAACGTAAATGAAAATATCTTTCATTTGGATTGATGAATATGCCTAACTCTTTTCAGATGCTTTACTATCATGCCGTTACCCTTTGTAGATTTGGATTTACTTTAAACAATTGTTGATTTCCAGTAATCAGGTAAAAAAAATCTAGATGTCTGTCTGATATCATTTTTAGCAACAAAAGCTAATGTTTTCTGTACGGTCGCCCCTGTATTGACATGGTTGATTCCCGGCCTGGCCTGTGTGCTGTGGTTGACAGGTTCTGCATCTGATCGCGGAGAGAGCAAACATTTGTCAGCAGATCCATCTTCCAGCACAGAGCGGGAGCAGCCAGGTCCTGAAAGCAATGCGTCGTGGGTAAGAGACCAGCTGCCCCTACTTAAAGGTGGAGTCAGCAATTCTGGAGAAATCCCTGCTGTGTATTAACACTGGATTTTTTTTCTCAAGTGCACATACAGTATGGACAGGTAGTGGATAGTGAGGAAATATTCACTGATTTTCACCTAAAGGGATTATGTCAACAAGCATTCTCCAGAATTGCTGAATCCACCTTTAAACTAAATCTGCGAAGCAATTCAGCATGCAAAAGTTGTTTGTAAAGTGTCTTAAAATAATAAGTAAGGGTTCTAATAATGTCTCTTCTTTCCCTGTTTTTCTCCTTCTTAAATACACTGTCAGCTACACAAGAGAGGCCTACCTAGATCTTGTGCAGAACGTCAGGAGAATTATCCCAGGTAGGCTGCAAAAACATTTATTTCATTTGGAGAGGGCATTTGATTCAGGCAAAAGTACACACGTTTTATGTCCAGTTAAAGTATAAGTGCTTGTGTGAAAATGTACTCGGATGAATGGGAAAAGTAGGCCAGTTAAAATGTATACTATGTTGTGTGTATCGTGTATGTACCGTTGTTGTCCACAAAATAAAAAAAATATACTTTTCTATAGATAGCCTGTGTGTTAAACTGATTCTGATGATCAGTTACATACAGTTCAACCAGTGTAGTGTAGCCTTACAGAATTAAACAGGTCAGGAAAAAACTCTCACATTTAAACAAAATGACCAACAATAGATAAAAAGAACTATGGACACCACCTTAGTAAGCCAGACAAATGAAATGGCCTGTGATTAACAGTTTATCACAGCTGTCTTGCACTTGGACACTGTAAGGAATCCTACTCAGCTGATAATGCAACACAAAGGGTGAATTCTTTGGTATTAACATATTGACAAAGTACCGTAGTGTGTGGTCTTTGTGTAACATTACTGTGTGTGCGTGTGTGTGTGTGTGTGTGTGTGTGTGTGTGTGTGTGTGTGTGTGTGTGTGTGTGTTCAGAGGTGAGTCTCAGCAGTGACTTCATATCTGGATTCTGTGGGGAAACAGAGGAGGACCACCAGCAGACTCTCTCTCTGATCAGAGAGGTGGGCTACAATGTGGGCTTCCTGTTTGCCTACAGTATGAGAAAGGTGAGCTCCTCTGGGTCTTAACCATCACCTATTGTGCAAAAACTGCACTTTTCTATGGGTTTTAATCATACATATGGGTCCCCGGTGTGCCTAGAGACTCACAGAGAATGAGAAAAAACAAACCCCCTTGCTATTTCTCCACCTTCCTGAAACCCCTGTCGGATGTATCTCCTCTTATGAGGTCACACATAGACATTATAATATGGATAGACGCCGCGTTGGCCGCTACTGCCTATTGGCGCTGACGAGAAATGCGGGCGCCATCTTGGATCAGTCACACGTTCCACTCAGTGCAGTCTGTTTGACAGGTGCAATGAACTGTCAGCGCATGTAATTAATCATATCTCATTAAATACCAAACTGATTTTCACGCGGTTTTCTTTGCTGCAAAGATCATACATGTAGCTATGATACAGGGCACACGTTTCAACGTGTTTTAATATTCATAGTGGACTTAACAGTCATAGAAGATTCTGATATGATATAAGTAACCTGACGTCCGAGATCAAATCTAGGAACATCCCACGAAAAGGGGGAAAACGGAGACATTTCCAGTTTGACTAGCAATCTGATTGAAAAACCTAATGAGGGTCAACAAAACGGGAACAGGTAGTTGTTTCTGTTTAGCCAGGGACAGGCAACCAACAATGGGGACGTCTGGTCACCTTTATGATAGCCTATGTGATGTAGGCTATGATCGGTATTTTGCAAATCACACCCTATAAATATGATAGAGAAGCAGAAACAGATAGGAGCAGTAAAGTCAGCTATTTTAATAAGTTAACAATATATGATTAGGCTATATATAAATATATTATTAATTTACAGTGACGAGCATACGCAATAAAGACAATCACAGGGATAACAAACAGAGAACATAAATAAAATAGGATAAAATATATTAATTTAAATAAAGTAGCCTATACAAAATACAAAAAAAGAGCAAGAATAAAATACTAAATGAACAATGAATTCAGCTAAAACAGTTACAGTCAGATGTGTAAAATTCAGAAATCATAGATTCAAATAAACCAAGAGTAGGAAGAGCAGTCATTTTTAAGTTGCTCTGCAGAGCATTCCATGAATTAGGGGCACTACAGGAAAAGGCAGTTATTCCTAAACTGGAGTTGGTTGTCCAATGTTCTATACTAGGGGGGGGGGAATACCAAGTTCAGTCTAGTCTGGAGTTGGTTCCTCAGACACAGACAGGAAATCAATGCGTGCCTTGCAGCGCGCTACATTTAAAAACACATTCAATACAGCAATCAAAGAAAATCAAACAACAACAGCAAACAATAATACTAAAAATGCATAAAATAAACCATCCTTACGATCGAATTTTTTTAAATTTTGTTCATTTAGTATTTTATTCTTGCTCTTTTTTTGTATTTTGTATAGGCCTACTTTATTTAAATTTATATATTTTATCCTATTTTATTTATGTTCTCTGTTTGTTATCCATGTGATTGTCTTTATTGCGTATGCTTGTCACTGTAAATTAATACATATATTTATATATAGCCTAATCATATATTGTTAACTTATTAAAATAGCTGACTTTACTGCTCCTATCTGTTTCTGCTTCTCTATCATATTTATAGGGTGTGATTTGCAAAATACCGATCATAGCCTACATCACATAGGCTATCATAAAGGTGACCAGACGTCCCCATTGTTGGTTGCTGTCCCTGCTAAACAGAAACAACTACCTGTTCCCGTTTTGTTGACACCTCATTAGGTTTTTCAATCAGATTGCTAGTCAAACTGGAAATGTCTCAGTTTTCCCCCTTTTCGTGGGATGTTCCTAGATTTGATCTCGGACGTCAGGTTACTTATATCATATCAGAATCTTCTATGACTGTTAAGTCCACTATGAATATTAAAACACGTTGAAACGTGTGCCCTGTATCATAGCTACATGTGTGATCTTTGCAGCAAAGAAAACCGCGTGAAAATCAGTTTGGTATTTAATGAGATATGATTAATTACATGCGCTGACAGTTCATTGCACCTGTCAAACAGACTGCACTGAGTGGAACGTGTGACCGATCCAAGATGGCGCCCGCATTTCTCGTGCTCAACGGCCAATGGGGCGTCTACCCTTTATAATGTCTATGAGGTCACAAGGTGGGAAGCCACGCCCCTCGCTGCCAACCTGACTTAGCACTACCTCCACCTGTGATGAGCCACACCCCCAGATCCTCCTGGATGAATGTCCCTGTCCACACAGCATCTGAGGGAGTCCTGGGAGAGCCAAATAGGAGTAGGAATTTCGGAAGACGCTTGGGCTAAGTGTCTTCTCAGCATACACTCTTGCTCGATCAGCTCAAGCATCAATTCATTCAATATAAGGTTGTACATCGGCTCCACTACTCGCGTGTCAAATTCCATTCATTCCATGCCTCCTCGTCCTCACCCCTTTGCATTAGGTGCAAACACTCTGATGGAACCCTGACTCATATGTTTTGGTTCTGTCCCAGACTCCACAATTTCTGCTCAATCGTGTTTCATTGTTATTCAGATGTCTACGGACACATCCTCCTCCCAACACAGAAACAGACCCTGTTTCCACCTGGCATTAATATGTGGTTCTGAGGAATCCGATCGTTATATGTAAATGTAATATGCTTGTTCACACCTGGCCTTAACAATGCGTCTTCTATGCGCGTTTGCGATCCGGATTCGAATTCCCCGCGCTGTATGGAAATCAGCTCGTACATCATTTCCGCTTATACTGTTGTTTTTAAACGGCGGGGGCAGCAGTGCCCCGCCCTTGCCTAGTCTGCCGGAAATAAAAGAAGAAGAAGAAGTGTTGACCATCCACGACCATAGACATTATAAATTCCTTTATAATGTCTATGGTCACCTCGGCAAGAGTCTTGTGTTTTGGCGAAAATGTGAGCACAGCACTGTTTATTGTGTGGTGTTTTCCTCGTCAATAAATGAATCACTTGGTTACACTGTGTCCCACTGCGTAGCTGCCGCAGCCAGCACTGTTCGCTCACTGTCTCTATTATGAGTTGCACCGAGCCGTCTCTGTGTGTTTACGCCATAGATAGTAGTAAATACACGCTCACAACAACACGGGGGAATAAATAAAAAAGCGGCTGGTTTGACCGAGCAAAAACGAGAAACCGCTGGCTTGACCACAGTTGGTCGAAAGAATCATTTCCGCCTTGTGTAGTCACTTCGGCTAGAGTGAAGAGAGTCAGTGTGTTTTGGCGAAAATGTGAGCGCGGCACTGTTTATTGTGTGGTGTTTTTCCTCGTCATTAAATGAATCAGTTGGCTACACTGTGTCCCACTGCTACGATGTCACGAAGCTGCCGCAGCCAGAGCTGTTCGCTCACTGTCTCTATCAGTTGCACCGAGCCGTCTCTGTGCTCTCAACAACACGGGGGGAATAAATAAAGAAGCGGCTGGTTTGACCATGCAAAAACAAGAGACCGCTGGCTTGACCACAGTTGTTCCACACATAGACATTATAAAGGATCCTTTATAATGTCTATGTGTTTACCTGCAACGGTGCGCTTTTATGACGTGAATTGTCGCGTGAATGAGTACTGTTTCCGCCCAGTCACTCGCCGCAGTTGAGTGGGCGGGGCCTAATGTGTATGAGATACACATACGCGTTTCCACTGTTAATGGGTATGTGGATAAGTGGTCTCAAACCACCTCCGAATGTGGATAATTTCAATGCGCATTCAATGCGCATTGAGCGTGTTTCCACCTGTAGTTAGCGCGATCGGATCCTAAAAACCACATATTAATGCCAGGTGGAAACAGGGTCACAGACATTCTAGGCTGGTCAAGACAACTAGACACTTTAAGTCATTAGAAAGCTCTGTGGATCCAGTATGGGATGGTGACCATTAAAACAAGATTCTCAAGGTTTGGAACAAAGAGAAAGCCCCTTGTTTTGACATCTGGCTCATAGAGTTATCCAGACACATATGTCAGCCTTTCCTTGACTATATAACAGTCCTGAAGGGACCTACATGACATCTCATTGGCTTTTTATTTTCTGTCAGTTGTTTATTTAATTTTGTCTTTTGTTTTTGTGTTCTTTTTTTAATTCTTTTTTAATTTTTGGTTTGTGTATGCTTTCTCTTAAAGGAATACATTAATAAAGTATAAACAAACAAAAAAAGATTCAGGGCCAATCAGAGCAGACTTGGCTTTTTGGAAGGCGGGGCTTAAAGATCTTAAATATTAATTTTTGTAACATGATTGTGTAGTTGTTTTTTTTGTTTTATCTTTTACTTTATTTCTTTACCTTACCTTAGTGTATGTTAATGTCAGGTGGACATCCTTTATAAGCCCTTCTGGGTTTCTATAGTCCCACCCGTGCATTTATGTATGTCTGTGTGCATCTTTTTGCCGTTTTAATCTTGTTTATCTGCACAAGTAAAACTAAACTAAACTAAAGAGACAGGCTCTAAAACACCATGAAAACAGTTTCTAGTAGAAACCTGAAAAAGAGCAGAAAATGTGACCTTGATTTTTCAAGAAGTCAGTCAAAGCCGGCATTTTCTAAAGTTTTTTCAAACAGTTTTTTCATAACGGCCCTTGTGCTTTTCCCAATCAGAAAACGCGGCCTTCCATCGGCTCCAGGACGACGTGCCAGCAGAGGTGAAGCAGCGCAGGCTTCAGGAGTGTATCAGTGTGTTCAGAGAGCAGGCTGCCACGCTCAACACTGCTCTCACCCACAGCACACAGCTAGTCCTGGTGGAGGGAGTGAGTACTGCACACATGACTGGCACAATCCTGTCAAAGGATATGCACTTTAGTGAATGAGTGTAGAGTAACATGCTTAACTGAGATAGTGAGCAAAGGGAAACATAACACCCACTTAGCATCATCACGTTGGCACGGTAACATTAGCGTTAGCACAGAGCTAACATGGCTGTATACTCTCTTTGATCATTTCTTCAGATTACTGTATTTTCCATATTAAATTATGTTCTTCATATTGTACATTTCAATTAATGAACTTTTCTTTGCCGTTTGGTTTTGCCATACTGTATGCACTATTTAGAATGTATTTATTGTATATATTACTTTTAAAATGAATCCTTTTGAAACATATTTTCGATTCCTCTGTATGTAAATTGCCAATACATTGACTTGACTTAATCTTGTTCCAAATTGTGAGTGAGAGGATGTATTGGCTCCGAAATGGAATTAGTAATGTTTACCGTTGCTCACTAGATACAAGTATTGGTCCTGTCCCACTGCACTGGGTCACTGTGACCTGTTACCAAGCAACACTGTCTGCTCATCTGCTCCACATTGTTATGCAGGAAAGTAAAAGATCTGCAGAGGACCTGTGTGGGAGAACTGATGGCAACATGAAAGTGATTTTCCCCAAAGAGGACATAGCCGTTCAGCCTGCTGAAACCATCACTGCTCCAGTCAATGCTGGAGACTATGTGATTGTGAAGGTAAGGTTCACACACACATAGTACCTCCGCCTTTCGATCCTAGTATCTGTTTTGTTAATTGTGATTATTGAATTAAAAAAGTTCATTCAATATTGTAGAGCCGAGCGGGGGACATCCTGTAGTTATTTGACCGGGTTTATTTGCTGATCTCGTCCCCCAATTACTCTAACTCCTAACCCTTAATGTGACGGTAAAGTGAGTTGTCAGCCTGGTTCTCCAGTCCAGTCTGCCAGGTAAATCACAGGCGGACACAGGTCGCGACTAATGCCGCTCCTCCTGCGTCGTGTTTGGTGCTGGAGAAAGCGCACCCGTTGGTTGTTGACAGTGTTCAAGTAATTTACCTTCCCTATTGGCATGAGCCAACCCCTCAAGACTCAGGATAATATCAAACCTGTTTGATAATGTCTGAAGGTCAAGACGGGAGGAAGACTCACTAAAATCGGGTCAGATGACCACTTTACACCAAACGACTGAGATTATGGGCGCGCGCCACAACTCCAGAAAGACTCCTGTGATTTCATTACGACGTTGGAAAATTGTCTGCGACTGTCAAATGGCGTGAGAGGTCGTTTGGTGTGAGGTCGGCCTCAGGCTCTGTAAACAAATGGGTGCATTATTAACACTGGGTTTGTTTTAAGCACAAGCACACACAGTACTGACAGGTAGCACATCATAAGGAGATATTCACTGTTTTTGACAACAAGCGTTCTCCAGGATCACTGACTTTAATCCTTTGCTTTGGTGTGTCATGCAGATATTGTCGGCCAACTCCCAGAGCCTGAGGGGCCGAGCCCTCAGTCACAGCTCCCTGAAACAAGCAGCGAAGAGCGGGGACACTCTGCCTGATGAACGCATGGCCTCAGACATCGCCATGAGGGAAACTCACCCTTGATTGAGGTGACACCACAGGAAGACTATTGCACACCGTCCCATTCACTTGACTGACTTTGAAGACACATGGAGGCTGTTGTTTATGGGACTGTTACAGCCTCCACACACATCCTGCGTCTATCTATGGAGCGCGGCGGCGTCCGTTACTGCGGCCTCTGGAGTGCTTTTTTCGGACACACATGTAACGTCTCAACTGCTGCTGCAGCGCTGCTCCTAAAAGCCCTGTCTTTCTACATAGGCTATAGTTTTCATAGATCATTCTCATATTAAGTTGTTTCATGTCATTTTATGATGCATATGATTAATATTGAGTTTCGACAGTAATCCTAGTGCCTGGTTGCCCTTTTTTTCTTTTTTTTCTTCACATTTTCGCTTGTGGGGAGTTTTATTTTGAAAGGGACACACCGGGAAACCGTAAAACTACAGTGAATGCTGCTGGTATGACTGTCAACAGAGTATTTCTCTATCAGTTAAAGCAGAGAGATGCGCGTCCCCCCATAAAAATAGGCGAGCCGACTGGGGTAAAGTGATGTGCAGTAGAGGTAGGATGTGTGTTTCAGGGGTTAGGCATCTCAAAGTCACACTGGACTGCTGAGATGAGCTATGTAAACCACATTGTGTTTCAAGATTTAAGATGGTTTATTTGTCATATGCACAACAGTTACAGCATCAGTCATTGGCAATGGCATTGGTAAGTCCCAGGCTCCTCTCAACAATGTGATGTAGAAGAAGAAAATGTTATTTATACAGTCAGTACTAATTACGTATGTTTTACATATTGAACAATAGATACTATCAAATAAATGACTGTGACTGATTATTTTAATTTGAGACAGTGTTGCTTGAGTGATGTCTTGGCATATTTAAGGGGCGCCTCTCCAAACTGCAGTAGAAATGTCACGGGTCAGCACATTTGTAGACACGCTCGGTGAGCTTCACAGCCAGAAACTATGTGGGAAGATTTTTTTTGCCCAAAGTCAGCAGCAGAAAGTGCTGTGATCTGCTTTGGAAGGAGCATGTTATTACAAAACAAGAGATGATTGTGTTGACAGACAGGAAGCCCTGCCCTGCGGACTGCAGTACATGTCCTGGTAACACAGGATTGCTGCAACCCCATTGGAAGAGTTCACCACCCCATCCACATTTTAATGTGAAAAAACCTCTTCTGGTTTAGTATTTGAAAGAAAAAGAAAAAATTATATCAGGTTACTCAAGAATCGTAGGATATTTTTTTTTTTGTTGCACTTATTTAGTTTTTTTCTGTGACTTGTCTTGATGGTGGCACGCCCCAGTACAGAAATGATTCAAACCTCACTCAGCCGATGAACTGAACATCTGTCCCAATCAGCATATAGTCCTAGAGGAAAATAAAGCAGCTTTAAATAACAGCTTTGAGATGATGAATCCTGATCAAGCAGATATTTAAGATGTTTTATACCAAGCGCTTGGCCCTCTATGAAATCCTTGTCTTGTAACAGAGGCAGCTCGCTCAAAAACATGCAGTTTTATAGAAGATCCACCCTGCGTTCCAATACACATACTTCCCTACTATTTAGTATGCCAGAAAAAGAGTTAGGATCTCCCAATACATGCATGTCAATTGTAGTATGCTGAAAATACACATACAAAAATACACTAACTCCAATAGCATTTTGGAGTTTTCATATTTATTCTTGACATAATGAAAAAAGAAATCTTAGTTATCGGATTTTTTTTTCTCTCCTGTGGCCCTAAAACTCTTCTATACTTTAGTATGTAGTGTAGTAAATAGAAATAGTATGTGATTTGGAACGCAGGGCCAGTCTCTCACCTTCAGGACGTGAAGCTGGGTGTTCACAAGCTTCATCTTCCCAAGCGTAGGCAGAGGGTATCCCTTTGCCAGTTGAACTATGAAGAAGAAATCATACATTTAGATAAACTAGTCACATTAATCCAACATGGCAAACATTCAGTTTTAATTACATGGGACGCATAACATGCAGCTCGAAGGGCTTTAAACTAAAAGACAATTATGAAATAGAAGAACACAGCGACAATATTAAAACAGGGCAATTAGCAAATCAACATTGATCATCTACAGTCTTTTTGATTGCTTATGAAAATACACTGGGTTACTCAAAGCTGCTCTCTCCATTCAGGAGCAGCCAAACCAGTACGGATTGCTTAATGGATACCAAATCATGCATCTGAAATGTACAGTATCTAAGCTATTGAAATGTGTGACCTAATGAAAAGTGTAGCCCCTTGGTAATGGCTATCAAAATAAAGCATGCAGTACAGTATGATAAAGGGGTCTGCAGTGGCAATAGCCCCCCCCCCCCCCCCCCCAACAAAAAAAAAGTTGTAACACCTTCTGCTCCTTAAAATCTAAATAGGAAGGCATGAGTTTTCAATTGTATTCTTAAGGCCAATGCAAGGCCCTTCATTGCAAAGCAGCAGAAAGCAGATGAAACCTAAACGTGGATGATTCCTGGTCTAAACGGAACCCATAATGAATGAGCTTTTCTGCTTCATTATTGGTCAGAAAATGTTGCATTTTTTGGCATTTTGTTTCTCGAAAGCAAGAATGCCAATGTAGTAACATTGGGTCTAGAAATAATTTGACCCTCTGTCCTCCGTAGTGAGCTGCATTCTAACTGCCAGAAGACATGACAATGGGCCCTGACTTAATAGCTGAGAGTGCAATGACTCACCGTTGAGTTTAGGTATCACTACCACTTTGAGGACCATTTGAAAGATGCTGTGGAGGGATCTGACCTGCAGGTTATAGGGCTCAGGGTAAGTCTGACAGGTTGGCACCGATGGTACACACTGTTCAATGCAGTTCAATGTTAAGTGGCACTGTTAAATGTACAAACTGTTTTAGAATGCAGCCCTCACCTGAAACTCTCCCACGTAACTTGTCTCCAGGGTCAGATCCATTCTGGTGCAAATGAGGCAGAATTTAAATGTGACAATTCATTCATTACAAGGACCTTTAGACCCTTCTGAGAGCAACTAGAGATGGTGTAGTGACTCACTGGTTTAAGGTGACGGCCCCAGCCAGCCTTGTTCCACTGACAAACACTTGGGCGCTGACGCTGCTCTCCTGTAAAAGGCAATGTAGTGAGAGAGTTTTAGTGGTTTTTTTCCAAACAGCAAAATAAACCCTGCGTTCCAATCATTATATACTATCTATGGTTCCAATACCCATACTTCCCTACTATTTAGTATGCCAGAAAAAGATTTAGGATGTCCCAATACATGCACGTCAAAAGCATTTTGCAGTATTTGTCTTTATTGTTGACATTTCATGACATAATGAACAAAAAAAAACTTCCTTATCTGATTTGTTTTCACCCCGTGGCCCTAAAACAGTTATGTACTTTAGTATGTAGTGTAGTAAAAAGAAAGAGTATGTGATTTGGAACGCAGGGAAAGTGTTTGTTTTATATGGTGAAAGCTTGATAGCCCACCAGGTTTAGGACAAAGAGAGGGGACAGGGTAGCGTTGGGCTGGATAGCGTAGGCAGTCACACTGGCCCGGGCCTGAACCGTCATGTTGTTGGCTTCAAACGTGATGACTGGAGTCTTCACTGTCTTCACCAGCAGCTTTATCATCAGACCAGGGAAGCGTTTGGAAATCTGAAAATTGAGAATTGTAAAAGATATGTTCACACAAACGGCCAATGGCCAGTGATCTTCTCATACAATCAGTGGAACGTGTTGCAGATTAGTAATCTAATTTAGTACATATACTCAAGTACTGTACTTTGAGAGTCTTGTACTTGAATATGTTCATGCTACTTTATACTTCTACTCCACTACAATTCAGTGAGAAATATTGTACTTCACTACAGTTATCTGATTTATCTGATCTGTTTTATTGATTAAAATGACTAGTTAGTTTTTCAATTAAGAATTGTTATGCCACAACTACTTGAATACTTTTAAAATCTGATACTTTTGTACCTTTACTCCATAATAGGTAACTTGTAACACAGTCATTTTTCTTGTAAGGTATCGCTACTCGTATGGTTGTTAGGTACTCTCTACACCACTGATGTGTTGTCACCTGTGGAATGAATGCCCCAAATGTTCTGGTGTTGAGTCGGACAGGAGAGCCTTGTGGGATCTGGAGTGATAGAGCCAGAGTGTTTTAGGTCAGGCAAGGGAAGGCAATGTTATTTGTATAGTACATTTCATACAAAGGCAACTCAAAAGTGTGTCACAATAATACATCGATCAAACAGCAAAGTAAACAGTTTAATGAAAAATGATTTAAAAAGCTTAAAGGTGAAGTAAGCAATATATTTATGTTAATGTAATATAGTGTGCACGTTTCATAAAGCCGATCTCTCAGTCACCCACTCTGCATGTAATCGGAAGATAAACTTTTCTGGTATCCCACAACCTGATATCCAATCAGAAGAGAGAACGCTGCAAACGGGCCCGTCTCACTGCCGGTGCACGTGCAGAGCGACAGATGGGTGAATGTTTATACGCCTACAATCGCGGAGCAGTTTAAAATCCTTCCAAATGTCTGTTTTGATGGTTTTTATCATGTTTTATCAGTATATTAAAATGGATGTAGCATCCGGGCTGACCTCAGTTATTCATACGGCATCCAATAATCCTGGTTTATGCGCATCGCCATCTTATGAGATTCTTACTCCGACTCACTCCTCTTGCCGAAAAAGGGAATCGGCGTCATGTTGGGGGGAGGGAGATACGCCCATCTATCTGACGTATACCTCCGAGGCAAAGTGAGGGACAACGGGCGGAGAGCTGTCACTCAAGAGATCGCGCCAATACATTTTAACCTCCAAAAGAATAAAAACTTGCCTGCTAGAAAAAAAAATCACCCCCCTCAGTGTTGTCATGGAGATATGACCTAAACATACAGACTAGAATGGTTTTTTGGACCAGGCTGTAAATAGGTTTAATAAGACTGTGAAAACGGCCTATCTAACAAGTGAGTCAAAGAAAAATGGCTCAGTCCTGGTACCACCCCCAGTGGCCACCGGAAGGTACTACAATTTGTGTCACTTCCTTATTGGATGCTGGTAAAAATCGCTGAGGTTGGGACTTGGTTTTATCGCACTTTCTGATCTGAGATGATGCTAGATAACTCGCTGCTTGAAGACCGCAGTGCATTAATGTGGTGACATAG